>CAUJRU010002607.1:35000-55000 GCA_963277665.1 Viscum album
TTTAATGAGACCCGTCACAGTATCACCATCTTTCGATTAGTTTGTCCTTTACATGCGGGACCTGATCTTTGAGACAGGCATATGACTAGTGGAAGGATCAGCCATGTAGCATCACCAACAACATCTGCATTGTTTGGGGTATGACTGAGCTGACCACTCAGACCCCAACACAAGCCCAAACCGTCGTCCCGAACATTCAATTCTGTTCGATTAGTTTGTCCTTTGTACATGCACAACCTGATCTTTGAGACAAGCATATGACTAATGGAAGGATCAGCCAGGTAGCATCACCAACCACATCTGCAATGTTTGAGGTATGACTGAGCAGACCACTCAGACCCCAACACAAGCCCCAACCATCTTCCCAAATCGACAGGATTCCCCTTAATGAGTCATCACCTCCGCATGACGCTCGTGTATCTTGCAGAAACAGTAGATACACATTCTCAAGCCACCCTTATGAACATCATCACCCAAGGCATGACTGAGGAGGAAGGCACCCCAACTTGTCCAATAATGAACCATGGAAATCGTCACCCTGTTGGTGTGAGTTTCTTAGGACCCAAATAACTCGCACGTGGCCCCGACAATGCGTTGAGCAAAGCACTCCCACCAATCATTGCCCAAGGCAGCTTGCTATGGTTCGCATGAAATATCGCTGAATGAGAAATTTAGGAGCACGCTCTTGCATCCTGGTGATACCGACAGTTTCGCGCTTGAACCACTACCAAAATTCCACAACGCTCCAGAGAAGGTGAGGAAAAGGCGGTACAGCAAGGGACGACAAAGGAACCCAATCCCACCATGCCTCCCACATCCCAACATCTGCAAGAACTCAACCACACTCGGTGGCTTTTAAGCATAGCCCGACCCGCAACGCTCCATGAAAGGTGAGGAAAAAGGTGGGTACGACAGGACGGGGAAACAACCCAATCCCGCCCATACCCCCCACATCCCACCAGTGAGGAAAAAGGTAGGAACGTCAGGGGATGAGGAGGGAAACCCCCATCCCGCCGTGCCTCCCACATCTCACATTCCGTAGGAACTCAACCGCCATGAGGCAGCTTTTAAGCAGACGAACCAGCAACGCTCAAGAGACGTCAAGGAAAAGGAGTCAGGGTAGGTACGGGGGTCCTATGTCCCGCCGCGCCGCCCACATCCCACCATCCACAGGATCCCACAAACCGTGAGGCGGTATTTAAGCACCCAGCCCGCAATGCTCCACAGACGGGGAGGAAAAGGCAGGCACGTCAGGGGACGGGGCAAAAACCCAATCCCGCCGCGCCTCCCACATCCCACCATCCGCAACAACTCAACCACCCTGAGGCGGCTTTTAAGCAAGCCAAGCCGCACTGCTCTAGAGAAGGCGAGGGAAGGGCAGGAGCGTCGAGGGACGACAAAGGAACACCAACCCACCATGCCTCCCACATCCCACCATCCAAGGAACTCCGCCACCGACAGGTGGCCTTTTAAGCAAGCCCGAACCGCAACGCTCCATGAAAGGTGAGGAAAAAGGCGGGCACGGCATGAGACTGGGCAAAAACCCATTCTTTCCAATGCCCCCCACATCCCACCGGTGAGGAAAAGGAATTACAGCGTCCCACCGCCATGCCTCCCACATCCCACCTTCCGAAGGAACTCAACCGCCATGAGGCAGATTTTAAGCAGACGAACCCACAACGCTCCAGGGACGTTGAGGAAAAGGAGTCATGACAGGAACGGAGGCCCTATGTCCCGCCGCACCCCCCACATCCCACCATTCAAAAGAACTCAACCACCGTTGCGAAACTTTTAACCAAGAACCAGGACACCAACCATGCTCATCTATCATCATCCCATCCAAGTTATATCTGTCTAGTATCGCATTGTCTTTTTAGCAAGCCCTTGGAAGACGGAACCGCAATTGTGCGAGAGAATTCAACCCAAGCATATAGACGGGGCCCCTACATCAGCACCAAAAAAATTCCACTACCAACAGGGAGAACTCCAAAGGGACAAGTGAGGGTCTTCTAGGTGGAGCTCACCCACCTGGGGATTCTTCGCTTGAGATATAACCGAGGAGAAAGTCACCCCTGGCACTGATTTAATGAGACCCGTCACAGTATCACCATCTTTCGATTAGTTTGTCCTTTACATGCGGGACCTGATCTTTGAGACAGGCATATGACTAGTGGAAGGATCAGCCATGTAGCATCACCAACAACATCTGCATTGTTTGGGGTATGACTGAGCTGACCACTCAGACCCCAACACAAGCCCAAACCGTCGTCCCGAACATTCAATTCTGTTCGATTAGTTTGTCCTTTGTACATGCACAACCTGATCTTTGAGACAAGCATATGACTAATGGAAGGATCAGCCAGGTAGCATCACCAACCACATCTGCAATGTTTGAGGTATGACTGAGCAGACCACTCAGACCCCAACACAAGCCCCAACCATCTTCCCAAATCGACAGGATTCCCCTTAATGAGTCATCACCTCCGCATGACGCTCGTGTATCTTGCAGAAACAGTAGATACACATTCTCAAGCCACCCTTATGAACATCATCACCCAAGGCATGACTGAGGAGGAAGGCACCCCAACTTGTCCAATAATGAACCATGGAAATCGTTACCCTGTTGGTGTGAGTCTCTTAGGACACAAATAACTCGCACGTGGCCCCGACAATGCGTTGAGCAAAGCACTCCCACCAATCATTGCCCAAGGCAGCTTGCTATGGTTCGCATGGAATATCGCTGAATGAGAAATTTAGGAGCACGCTCTCGCATCCTGGTGATACCGACAGTTTCGCGCTTGAACCACTACCAAAATTCCACAACGCTCCAGAGAAGGTGAGGAAAAGGCGGTACAGCAAGGGACGACAAAGGAACCCAATCCCACCATGCCTCCCACATCCCAACATCTGCAAGAACTCAACCACACTCAGTGGATTTTAAGCAAAGCCCGACCCGCAACGCTCCATGAAAGGTGAGGAAAAAGGTGGGTACGACAGGACGGGGAAACAACCCAATCCCGCCCATACCCCCCACATCCCACCAGTGAGGGAAAAGGTAGGAACGTCAGGGGATGAGGAGGGAAACCCCCATCCCGCCGTGCCTCCCACATCTCACATTCCGTAGGAACTCAACCGCCATGAGGCAGCTTTTAAGCAGACGAACCAGCAACGCTCAAGAGACGTCGAGGAAAAGGAGTCATGGTAGGTACGGGGGTCCTATGTCCCGCCGCGCCGCCCACATCCCACCATCCACAGGATCCCACAAACCGTGAGGCGGTATTTAAGCACCCAGCCCGCAATGCTCCACAGACGGGGAGGAAAAGGCAGGCACGTCAGGGGACGGGGCAAAAACCCAATCCCGCCGCGCCCCCCACATCCCACCATCCGCAGCAACTCAACCACCCTGAGGCAGCTTTTAAGCAAGCAAAGCCGCACTGCTCTAGAGAAGGCGAGGGAAGGGCAGGAGCGTCGAGGGACGACAAAGGAACACCAACCCACCATGCCTCCCACATCCCACCATCCAAGGAACTCCGCCACCAACAGGTGGCCTTTTAAGCAAGCCCGAACCGCAACGCTCCATGAAAGGTGAGGAAAAAGGCGGGCACGGCATGAGACTGGGCAAAAACCCATTCTTTCCAATGCCCCCCACATCCCACCGGTGAGGAAAAGGAATTACAGCGTCCCACCGCCATGCTTCCCACATCCCACCTTCCGAAGGAACTCAACCGCCGTGAGGCAGATTTTAAGCAGACGAACCCACAACGCTCCAGGGACGTTGAGGAAAAGGAGTCATGACAGGAACAGAGGCCCTATGTCCCGCCGCACCCCCCACATCCCACCATTCAAAAGAACTCAACCACCGTTGCGAAACTTTTAACCAAGAACCAGGACACCAACCATGCTCATCTATCATCATCCCATCCAAGTTATATCTGTCTAGTATCGCATCGTCTTTTTAGCAAGCCCTTGGAACCCGAAACCAAAATTGTGCGAGAGAATTCAACCCAAGCATATAGACGGGGCCCGTACATCAGCACCAACAAAATTCCACTACCAACAGGGAGAACTCCAAAGGGACAAGTGAGGGTCTTCAAGGTGGAGCTCACCCACCTGGGGATTCTTCGCTTGAGGTATAACCGAGGAGAAAGTCAGCCCTGGCACTGATTTAATGAGACCCGTCACAGTATCACCATCTTTCGATTAGTTTGTCCTTTACATGCGGGACCTGATCTTTGAGACAGGCATATGACTAGTGGAAGGATCAACCATGTAGCATCACCAACCACATCTGCAATGTTTGAGGTATGACTGAGCAGACCACTCAGACCCCAACACAAGCCCAAACCGTCGTCCCGAGCATTCAATTCCATTCGATTAGTTTGTCCTTCGTACATGCACAGCCTGATCTTTGAGACAATAATATGACTAATGGAAAGATCAACCGGGTACCATCACCAACCACATCTGCAATGTTTGAGGTATGACTGAGCAGACCACTCAGACCCCAACACAAGCCCGAACCATCTCTTCCCAAATCGACATGTTTCCCCTTAATTAGTCATCACCTCTGCATGACGCTCGTGTATCTTGCAGAAACAGTAGATACACATTCTCAAGCCACCCTTATGAACATCATCACCCAAGGCATGACTGAGGAGGAAGGCACCCCAACTTGTCCAATAATGAACCATGGAAATCGTTACCCTGTTGGTGTGAGTTTCTTAGGACCCAAATAACTCGCACGTGGCCCCGACAATGCGTTGAGCAAAGCACTCCCACCAATCATTGCCCAAGGCAGCTTGCTATGGTTCGCATGGAATATCACTGAATGAGAAATTTAGGAGCACGCTCTCGCATCCTGGTGATACCGACAGTTTCGCGCTTGAACCACTACCAAAATTCCACAACGCTCCAGAGAAGGTGAGGAAAAGGCGGTACAGCAAGGGACGACAAAGGAACCCAATCCCACCATGCCTCCCACATCCCAACATCTGCAAGAACTCAACCACAATCAGTGGATTTTAAGCAAAGCCCGACCCGCAACGCTCCATGAAAGGTGAGGAAAAAGGTGGGTACGACAGGACGGGGAAACAACCCAATCCCACCCATACCCCCCACATCCCACCAGTGAGGAAAAAGGTAGGAACGTCAGGGGATGAGGAGGGAAACCCCCATCCCGCCGTGCCTCCCACATCTCACATTCCGTAGGAACTCAACCGCCATGAGGCAGCTTTTAAGCAGACGAACCAGCAACGCTCAAGAGACGTCGAGGAAAAGGAGTCATGGTAGGTACGGGGGTCCTATGTCCCGCCGCGCCGCCCACATCCCACCATCCACAGGATCCCACAAACCGTGAGGCGGTATTTAAGCACCCAGCCCGCAATGCTCCACAGACGGGGAGGAAAAGGCAGGCACGTCAGGGGACGGGGCAAAAACCCAATCCCGCCGCGCCCCCCACATCCCACCATCCGCAGCAACTCAACCGCCCTGAGGCAGCTTTTAAGCAAGCAGAGCCGCACTGCTCTAGAGAAGGCGAGGGAAGGGCAGGAGCGTCGAGGGACGACAAAGGAACACCAACCCACCATGCCTCCCACATCCCACCATCCAAGGAACTCCGCCACCAACAGGTGGCCTTTTAAGCAAGCCCGAACCGCAACGCTCCATGAAAGGTGAGGAAAAAGGCGGGCACGGCATGAGACTGGGCAAAAACCCATTCTTTCCAATGCCCCCCACATCCCACCGGTGAGGAAAAGGAATTACAGCGTCCCACCGCCATGCCTCCCACATCCCACCTTCCGAAGGAACTCAACCGCCATGAGGCAGATTTTAAGCAGACGAACCCACAACGCTCCAGGGACGTTGAGGAAAAGGAGTCATGACAGGAACGGAGGCCCTATGTCCCGCCGCACCCCCCACATCCCACCATTCAAAAGAACTCAACCACCGTTGCGAAACTTTTAACCAAGAACCAGGACACCAACCATGCTCATCTATCATCATCCCATCCAAGTTATATCTGTCTAGTATCGCATCGTCTTTTTAGCAAGCCCTTGGAACCCGAAACCAAAATTGTGCGAGAGAATTCAACCCAAGCATATAGACGGGGCCCTTACATCAGCACCAACAAAATTCCACTACCAACAGGGAGAACTCCAAAGGGACAAGTGAGGTTCTTCTAGGTGGAGCTCACCCACCTGGGGATTCTTCGCTTGATGTATAACCGAGGAGAAAGTCAGCCGTGTCACTGATTTAATGAGACCCTTCACAGTATCACCATCTTTCGATTAGTTTGTCCTTGTACATGCAGGACCTGATCTTTGAGACACGCATATGACTAGTGGAAGGATCACCCATGTAGCGTCACTAACCACATCTGCAATGTTTGAGGTATGACTGAGCAGACCACTCAGACCCCAACACAAGCCTAAACCGTCGTCCCGAGCATTCAATTCCATTCGATTAGTTTGTCCTTTGTACATGCACGACCTGATCTTTGATACAAGCATATGACTAATGGAAGGATCAGCCAGGTAGCATCACCAACCACATCTGCAATGTTTGAGGTATGACTGAGCAAACCACTCAGACCCCAACACAAGCCCAAACCATCTTCCCAAATCGACATGTTTCCCCTTAATTAGTCATCACCTCTGTATGACGCTCGTGTATCTTGCAAAAACAATAGATACACATTCTTCGCTTGATGTATAACCGAGGAGAACGTCAAACTTGTCACTGATTTAATGAGACCCTTCACAGTATCACCATCTTTCGGTTAGTTTGTCCCTGTACATGCACAGACTGATCTTTGAGACAAGCATATGACTAGTGTTCTCATCGGATATCCAACCAAGCCAAACCGTGTTCCATCATTCACATGGAAACATGTACAAGGACCAAATGAAAGCGAGGAGAAATTAAACCCCCACTTACGGATGAGGGTGCCAACGAGACCAACGTTCCCTTCCCAAAAAAGGGAGACCGCAGTATCTTGACAACCATCCACCACTCCCACACAATCGCGTAAGCACAACCATCAACCCACACAACTGACCGTCACGCCTCGAGGGAAGCAACCCGAGAGGCATCACAATGCAGCACATGAAGGCAGGGAAAGCCCGCTATGCATGACACAAGGGAAGGATTGATATACCCAACCCCCTAGCGCCAACGAGACCAACGTTCCATTCCCAAAAAAGGGAGACCGCAGTATCTTGACAACCATCCACCACTTCCACACAATCGCATAAGGGCAACCATCAACCCACACAACTGATCATGCACAACCTGATCTTTGAGACAAGCATATGACTAGTAGAAGGATCAGCCATGTAGCATCACCAACAACATCTGCATTGTTTGAGGTATGACTGAGCTCACCACTCAGACCCCAACACAAGCCCAAACCATCATCCCGAACATTCAATTCCGTTCCATTAGTTTGTCCTTTGTACATGCACAACCTGATCTTTGGGACAAGCATATGACTAATGGAAGGATCAGCCAGGTTGCATCACCAACCACATCTGCAATGTTTGAGGTATGACTGAGCAGACCACTCAGACCCCAACACAAGCCCAAACCGTCTTTCCAAATCGACAGGAACCCAATTAATGAGTCATCACCTCTGCATGATGCTCAATACCGCAATTGTGCGAGAGAATTCAACCCAAGCATATAAACAGGGCCCGTATATCATAACTGACAAAATTCCACTACCAACAGGGAGAACTCCGAAGGGACAAGTGAGGGTCTTCTAGGTGGAGCTCACCCACCTGGGGATTCTTCTCTTGATGTATAACTGAGGAGAAAGTCAGCCCTGGCACTAATTTAATGAGACCCATCACAGTATCACCATCTTTCGATTAGTTTGTCTTTGTACATGCGGGACCTGATCTTTGAGTCAAGCATATGACTAGTTGAAGGATCAGCCATGTAGCATCACCAACAACATCTGCATTGTTTGAGGTATGACTGAGCTAACCACTCAGACCCCAACACAAGCCCAAACCGTCGTCCCGAACATTCAATTCCATTCGATTAGTTTTTCCTTTGTACATGCACCACCTGATCTTTGGGACAAGCATATGACTAATGGAAGGATCAGCCAGGTAGCATCACCAACCACATCTGCAATGTTTGAGGTATGACTGAGCAAACCACTCAGACCCCAACACAAGCCCAAACCATCTTCCCAAATCGACAGGATTCCCCTTAATGAGTCATCACCTCTGCGTGACGACGCTCGTGTATCTTGTCGAAACAATAGATACACATTCTTCGCTTGATGTATAACCGAGGAGAACGTCAAACTTGTCACTGATTTAATGAGACCCTTCACAATATCACCATCTTTCGGTTAGTTTGTCCCTGTACATGCACAGACTGATCTTTGAGACAAGCATTTGACTAGTGTTCTCAACGGATATCCAACCAAGCCAAACCGTGTTCCATCATTCACATGGAAACATGCACAAGGACCAAATGAAAGCGAGGAGAAATTAATCCCCCACTTACGGATGAGGGTGCCAACGAGACCAACGTTCCCTTCCCAAAAAAGGGAGACCGCAGTATCTTGACAACCATCCACCACTCCCACACAATCGCGTAAGCACAACCATCAACCCACACAACTGACCGTGACGCCTCAAGGGAAGCAACCCGAGAGGCATCACAATGCAGCACATGAAGGCAGGGAAAGCCCGCTATGCATGACACAAGGGAAGGATTTATATACCCAACCCCCTAGAGCCAAGGAGACCAACGTTCCCTTCCCAAAAAAGGGAGACCGCAGTATCTTGACAACCATCCACCACTCCCACACAATCGCGTAAGCACAACCATCAACCCACACAACTGACTGTGACACCTCGAGGGAAGCAACCCGAGAGACATCACAATGCAGCACATGAAGGCAGGGAAAGCCCGCTATGCATGACACAAGGGAAGGATTTATATACCCAACCCCCTAGAGCCAAGGAGACCAACGTTCCCTTCCCAAAAAAGGGAGACCGCAGTATCTTGACAACCATCCACCACTCCCACACAATCGCGTAAGCACAACCATCAACCCACACAACTGACCGTGACGCCTCAAGGGAAGCAACCCCAGAGGCATCACAATGCAGCACATGAAGGCAGGGAAAGCCCGCTATGCATGACACAAGGGAAGGATTTATATACCCAACCCCCTAGAGCCAAGGAGACCAACGTTCCCTTCCCAAAAAAGGGAGACCACAGTATCTTGACAACCATCCACCACTCCCACACAATCGCGTAAGCACAACCATCAACCCACACAACTGACTGTGACGCCTCGAGGGAAGCAACCCGAGAGACATCACAATGCAGCACATGAAGGCAGGGAAAGCCCGCTATGCATGACACAAGGGAAGGATTTATATACCCAACCCCCTAGAGCCAACGAGACCAACGTTCCCTTCCCAAAAAAGGGAGACCGCAGTATCTTGACAGCCATCCACCACTCCCACACAATCGCGTAAGCACAACCATCAACCCACACAACTGACCGTGACGCCTCGAGGGAAGCAACCCGAGAGGCATCACAATGCAGCACATGAAGGCAGGGAAAGCCCGCTATGCATGACACAAGGGAAGGATTGATATACCCAACCCCCTAGAGCCAACGAGACCAACGTTCCCTTCCCAAAAAAGGGAGACCGCAGTATCTTGACAACCATCCACCACTCCCACACAATCGCGTAAGCACAACCATCAACCCACACAACTGACCGTGACGCCTCGAGGGAAGCAACCCGAGAGGCATCACAATGCAGCACATGAAGGCAGGGAAAGCCCGCTATGCATGACACAAGGGAAGGATTGATATACCCAACCCCCTAGAGCCAACGAGACCAACGTTCCCTTCCCAAAAAAGGGAGACCGCGGTATCTTGACAACCATCCACCACTCCCACACAATCGCATAAGCGCAACCATCAACCCACACAACTGATCATGCAGGACCTGATCTTTGAGACAAGCATATGACTAGTGGAAGGATCAGACATGTAGAATCACCAACAACATCTGCATTGTTTGAGGTATGACTGAGCTCACCACTCAGACCCCAACACAAGCCCAAACCGTCGTCCCGAACATTCAATTCCGTTCGATTAGTTTGTCCATTGTACATGCACAACCTGATCTTTGAGACAAGCATATGACTAATGGAAGGATCAACAAGGTTGCATCACCAACCAAATCTGCAATGTTTGAGGTATGACCCCACCTCAACGTCCTTCCCTTCAAGGCACGCCGCATGCACCAAGACGGGCCTCGAGGCCCCTTCAAATCGTCTCACTCGGATGCCATTGTCTGGAAACGACTATCAGCCCGCAAGATCACACATGCGACAAACCCCATCTCGTTGTCATCGTTTTTAGGGCGCACTACCTCGGGAAAGACAAGCCCCAAGCACGGGACGAATCATCGAGAATTCATGGCATTGCGTCCATGCCATTTTCCATGTCACTGGGCATGTCATCGGGTGGCTCTAGGCACGCAGGACAAGACCCACGCCCAGGGGGGGTCGCCGACCACTCCCCCCCCTAAAGAGACATTTATGCATTTCCAGCTATTCCACCAGGAAACATCAACAGTGACGAGGAGACATACTGATGGGTTTAGACCACCCTAAGGGCACCGCAGTGCATGAAAGACAACACGGGTTGCCCTAAAAGAGCTATGAAACCATAGGAAGGGCCACCGACGTGACCCCTTAGGCACATGAAGGCCGCCGACACGTCATGGCATCCGTCCCGCGTCTCGTCCATCACCGCAGAGAAGACACGCCCCATGTCCAGAGCGGGTCCTCACGCATGAAAGGAATTATCTTGAGGCGGTCATTGTCATTACATACCGTACCCAACAACATATGACAAACCCCACCACGTCGTCCTTCCTTGCAAGGCACACCGCATCCTCCAAGGCAAGCCCCGATGCCCCTTCAAATCGTCCCACTCGGGTGGCGTTGTCTCCACGTGATTGTCAGTACGTCGGACCTGACACGCGACGCACCCCGGCTCATTGTCATCACTTTTATGGCGCATTACCTCAGACAAGACAAGCCCCAAGCACCGTATGAATCCTCAAGCTTTCATGGATTTGTCTGGAGGCCATTTTTCCATGTCCGTGGGCATGTCACTAGGTGGCTCTGGGCACGCAGGACAAGACCCACGCCCAGGGGGGGTCGCCGACCACTCCCCCCCTAAAGAGACATTTATGCATTTTCAGCTGTCCCACCAGGAAACATCAGCACTGACGAGGAGACATACTAACGGGTTTAGACAACCCTGTGGGCACCACAGCGCATGAAAGACAACACGTGTTGCCCTAAAAGATATATGAAACCATAGGAACAGCCACCGATGTGACCCCTTAGGCACATGAAGGCCGCCGACACGTAGTAGCATTCATCCCGGGTAGCGTCCAACACCGCCGAGAAGACAGGCCCCATGTCCAGAGAGGGTCCTCACGCATGAAATGAATTCTCTTTAGGTGGTCATTGTCATTACATACGGGACACGACAACAGATGACAAACCCCACCGCAACGTCCTTCCTTTCAAGGCACGCCACACGCACCAAGACGGGCCTCGAGGCCCCTTCAAATCGTCTCACTCGGATGCCATTGTCTGGACACGACTGTCAGTCCGCAGGATCACACATGCGACAAACCCCATCTCATTGTCATCGTTTTTAGGGCGCACTACCTCGGGCAAGACAAGCCCCAAGCACGGGACGAATCATCAGAAATTCATGGCACTGCGTCGATGCCATTTTCCATGTCACTCGGCATGTCAGTGGGTGGCTCTAGGCACGCAGGACAAGACCCACGCCCAGGGGGGTCGCCGACCACTCCCCCCCTAAAGAGACATTTATGCATTTCCAGCTATACCACCAGGAAACATCAACAGTGACGAGGAGACATACTGATGGGTTTAGACCACCCTAAGGGCACCGCAGTGCATGAAAGACAACACGGGTTGCCCTAAAAGAGCTATGAAACCATAGGAAGGGCCACCGACGTGACCCCTTAGGCACATGAAGGCCGCCGACACGTCATGGCATCCGTCCCGCGTCTCGTCCATCACCGCAGAGAAGACGCGCCCCATGTCCAGAGCGAGTCCTCACGCCTCAAAGGAATTATCTTTAGGTGGTCATTGTCAATACATACCGTACCCAACAACATATGACAAACCCCACCACATCGTCCTTCCTTGCAAGGCACACCGCATCCACCAAGGCAAGCCCCGAGGCCCCTTCAAATCGTCTCACTCGGATGCCGTTGTCTCCACGTGATCGTCAGTACGTCGGACCTCACACACGCGACAAACCCCATCTCATTGTCATCGTTTTTATGGCGCACTACCTCGGGCAAGACAAGCCCGAAGCACGGGACAAATCATCAGGAATTCTTGGCATTGCGTCGATGCCATTTTCCACGTCACTCGGCGTGGGTCTGACACGCGACGCACCCCAGCTCATTGTCATCACTTTTATGGCGCATTACCTCAGACAAGACAAGCCCCAAGCACCGTACGAATCATCAGGCTTTCATGGATTCGTCTGGAGGCCGTTTTTCCATGTCCGTGGGCATGTCACTGGGTGGCTCTGGGCACACAGGACAAGACCCACGCCCAGGGGGGGTCGCCGACCACTCCCCCCCTAAAGAGACATTTATGCATTTCCAGCTGTCCCACCAGGAAACATCAGCACTGACGAGGAGACATACTGATGGGTTCAGACAACCCTGTGGGCACCACAGCGCATGAAAGACAACACGTGTTGCCCTAAAAGAGATATGAAACCATAGGAATAGCCACCAATGTGACCCCTTAGGCACATCAAGGCCGCCATCACGTACTAGCATCCATCCCGGGTAGCGTCCAACACCGCCGAGAAGACAGGCCCCATGTCCAGAGAGGGTCCTCACGCATGAAATGAATTCTCTTTAGGTGGTCATTATCATTACATACGGGACACGAAAACACATGAATAACCACACCTCAACGTCCTTCCTTTCAAGGCACACCGCATGCACCAAGACGGGCCTCGAGGCCCCTTCAAATCGTCTCACTCGGATGCCTTTGTCTGGAAACGACTGTCAGCCCGCAAGATCACACATGCGACAAAACCCATCTCATTGTCATCGTTTTTAGGGCGCACTACCTCGGGAAAGACAAGCCCCAAGCACGGGACGAATCATCAAGAATTCATGGCATTGCGTCGATGCCATTTTCCATGTCACTGGGCATGTCATCGGGTGGCTCTAGGCACGCAGGACAAGACCCACGCCCAGGGGGGGTCGCCGACCACTCCCCCCCTAAAGAGACATTTATGCATTTCCAGCTATTCCACCAGGAAACATCAAAAGTGACGAGGAGACATACTGAGGGGTTTAGACCACCCTAAGGGCACCGCAGTGCATGAAAGACAACACGGGTTGCCCTAAAAGAGCTATGAAACCATAGGAAGGGCCACCGACGTGACCCCTTAGGCACATGAAGGCCGCCGACACGTCATGACATCCGTCCCGCGTCTCGTCCATCACCGCAGAGAAGACACGCCCCATGTCCAGAGCGGGTCCTCACGCATGAAATGAATTATCTTTAGGCGGTCATTGTCATTACATACCGTACCCAACAACATATGACAAACCCCACCACGTCGTCCTTCCTTGCAAGGCACACCGCATCCTCCAAGGCAAGCCCCGATGCCCCTTCAAATCGTCCCACTCGGGTGGCGTTGTCTCCACGTGATTGTCAGTACCTCGGACCTGACACGCGACGCACCCCGGCTCATTGTCATCACTTTTATGGCGCATTACCTCAGACAAGACAAGCCCCAAGCACCGTATGAATCCTCAAGCTTTCATGGATTTGTCTGGAGGCCATTTTTCCATGTCCGTGGGCATGTCACTAGGTGGCTCTGGGCACGCAGGACAAGACCCACGCCCAGGGGGGGTCGCCGACCACTCCCCCCCTAAAGAGACATTTATGCCTTTCCAGCTGTCCCACCAGGAAACATCAGCACTGACGAGGAGACATACTGGAGGGTTTAGACAACCCTGTGGGCACCACAGCGCATGAAAGTCAACACGTGTTGCCCTAAAAGATATATGAAACCGTAGGAACAGCCACCGATGTGACCCCTTAGGCACATGAAGGCCGCCGACACGTAGTAGCATTCATCCCGGGTAGCGTCCAACACCGCCGAGAAGACAGGCCCCATGTCCAGAGAGGGTCCTCACGCATGAAATGAATTCTCTTTAGGTGGTCATTGTCATTACATACGGGACACGACAACAGATGACAAACCCCACCGCAACGTCCTTCCTTTCAAGGCACGCCACACGCACCAAGACGGGCCTCGAGGCCCCTTCAAATCGTCTCACTCGGATGCCATTGTCTGGACACGACTGTCAGTCCGCAGGATCACACATGCGACAAACCCCATCTCATTGTCATCGTTTTTAGGGCGCACTACCTCGGGCAAGACAAGCCCCAAGCACGAGACGAATCATCAGGAATTCATGGCACTGCGTCGATGCCATTTTCCATGTCACTCGGCATGTCATTGGGTGGCTCTAGGCACGCAGGACAAGACCCACGCCCAGGGGGGGTCGCCGACCACTCCCCCCCTAAAGAGACATTTATGCATTTCCAGCTATACCACCAGGAAACATCAACAGTGACGAGGAGACATACTGATGGGTTTAGACCACCCTAAGGGCACTGCAGTGCATGAAAGACAACACGGGTTGCCCTAAAAGAGCTATGAAACCATAGGAAGGGCCACCGACGTGACCCCTTAGGCACATGAAGGCCGCCGACACGTCATGGCATCCGCCCCGCGTCTCGTCCATCACCGCAGAGAAGACACGCCCCATGTCCAGAGCTGGTCCTCACGCCTCAAAGGAATTATCTTTAGGCGGTCATTGTCAATACATACCGTACCCAACAACATATGACAAACCCCACCACGTCGTCCTTCCTTGCAAGGCACACCGCATCCACCAAGGCAAGACCCGAGGTCCCTTCAAATCGTCCCACTCGGATGGCGTTGTCTCCACGTGATTGTCAGTACGTCGGACCTGACACGCGACGCACCCCGGCTCATTGTCATCACTTTTATGACGCATTACCTCAGACAAGACAAGCCCCAAGCACCGTACGAATAATCAAGCTTTCATGGATTTGTCTGGAGGTCGTTTTTCCATGTTCGTGGGCATGTCACTGGGTGGCTCTGGGCACGCAGGACAAGACCCACGCCCAGGGGGGGTCGCCGACCACTCCCCCCCTAAAGAGACATTTATGCATTTCCAGCTGTCCCACCAGGAAACATCAGCACTGACGAGGACACATACTGATGGGTTCAGACAACCCAATGGGCACCACAACGCATGAAAGACAGCACGTGTTGCCCTTAAAGAGCTACGAATCCATACGAACAGCCACCAAAGTGACCCCTTAGGCACACGAAGGCCGCCGACACGTCATGGCATCCGTCCCGGGTATCATCCAACACCGCCGAGAAGACAGGACCCATGTCCAGAGCGGGTCCCCGCGCATGAAATGAATTATCTTTAGGCGGTCATTGTCTTTACATTCCGAACACAACAACATGTGACAAACCCCACCTCGACGTCCTTCCTTTCAAGAAACGCCGCATGCACCAAGACGGGCCCCGAGACCCCTTCAAATCGTCTCACTCGGATGCCATTGTCTGAACGCGACTGTCAGTCCGCAGGATCTCGAAGGCGACAAACACCATCCCATTGTCATCGTTTTTATGGCGCACTACCTCGGGCAAGACAAGCCCCAAGCACGGGACGAATCATCAGGCATTCATGGCATTACGTCGATGTCATTTTGCATGTCAATGGGCATCACATTGGGTGGCTCTAGGCACGCAAGACAAGACCCACGCCCGGGGGGGTCGCCGACCACTCCCCCCCTAAAGAGACATTTATGCATTTCCAGCTATTCCACCAGGAAACATCAACACCGACGAGGAGACATACTGATGGGTTTAGACCACCCTGAGGGCAGGGCAGCGCATGAAAGGCAACACGTGTTGCCCTAAAAGAGCTATGAAACCATAGGAAGGGCCACCGACGTGACCCCTTAGGCACATGAAGGCCGCCGACACGTCATGGCATCCGTCCCACGTATCGTCCATCACCACAGCGAAGACACGCCCCATGTCCAGAGCGGGTCCCCACGCATGAAAGGAATTCTCTTTAGGCGGTCATTGTCATTACATACCGGACCCAACAACATATGACAAACCCCACCTCATTGTCCTTCCATTCAAGGCACACCGCATCCACCAAGGCAAGCCCTGAGGCCCCTTCAAATCCTCTCACCCGGATGGCGTTGTCTCCACCTGATTGTCAGTACGGAGGACCTGACACGCGACGAAACCCGGCTCATTGTCATCACTTTTATGGCGCACTACCTCGAACAAGACAAGCCCCAAGCACCGGACGAATCATCAAGCTGTCTTTGCTTTGTCCGGAGGCTGTTTTTCCATGTCCGTGGGCATGTCACTGGGTGGCTCTGGGCACGCAGGACAAGACCCACGCCCAGGGGGGGTCGCCGACCACTCCCCCCCTAAAGAGACATTTATGCATTTCCAGCTGTCCCACCAGGAAACATCAGCACTGACGAGGAGACATACTGATGGGTTTAGACAACCCTGTGGGCACCACAGCGCATGAAAGACAACACGTGTTGCCCTAAAAGAGATATGAAACCATAGGAACAGCCACTGATGTGACCCCTTAGGCACATCAAGGCCGCCGACACGTAGTAGCATTCGTCGCGGGTAGCATCCAACGCCGCCGAGAAGACAGGCCCCATGTCCAGAGCGGGTCCTCGCGCATGAAATGAATTCTCTTTAGGTGGTCATTGTCATTACATACGGGACACGACAACATATGAAAAACCCCACCTCGACGTCCTTCCTTTCAAGGCACGCCGCATGCACCAAGACGGGCCCTGAGGCCCCTTCAAATCGTCTCACTCGGATGCCATTGTCTGGACGCGACTGTCAGTCCGCAGGATCGCACATGCGACAAACCCCGTCTCATTGCCATCATTTTTAGGGCGCACTACCTCGGGCAAGACAAGCCCCAAGCACGGGACGAATCATCAGGAATTCATGGCATTGCGTCGATGCCATTTTCCATGTCACTGGGCATGTCTGTGGGTGGCTCTCGGCACGCAGGACAAGACCCACGCCCAGGGGGGGTCGCCGACCACTCCCCCCCTAAAGAGACATTTATGCATTTCCAGCTATTCCACCAGGAAACATCAACACTGACGAGGAGACATACTGAGTGGTTTAGACCACCCAGAGGGAACCGCAGCGCATGAAAGGCAACACGTGTTGCCCTAAAAGGGCTATGAAACCATAGGAAGGGACACCGACGTGGCCCCTTAGGCACATGAAGGCCGCCGACACGTCATGGCATCCGTCCCGCGTATCGTCCAACACCGCCGAGGAGACAGGACCCATGTCCAGAGCGGGTCCTCACGCATGAAATGAATTCTCTTTAGGTGGTCATTGTCTTTACATACCGGACACAACAACATATGACAAACCCCACCTCAACGTCCTTCCTTTCAAGGCACGCCGCACGCACCAAGACGGGCCCCGAGGCCCCTTCAAATCGCCTCACTAGGATTCCATTGTCTGGACGCGATTGTCAGTCCGTAGGATCTCACAGGCGACAAACCCCACCCATCTCATTGTCATCGGTTTTATGGCGCACCACCTCGGGCAAGACAAGACCCTAGCACGGGAAGAATCATCAGGAATTCAGGGCATTGCGTCGATGCCATTTTCCATGTCACTGGGCATGTCATTGGGTGGCTCTAGGCACGCAGGACAAGACCCACGCCCAGGGGGGTCGCCGACCACTCCCCCCCTAAAGAGACATTTATGCATTTCCAGCTATCCCACCAGGAAACATCAACACTGACGAGGAGACATACTGATGGGTTTAGACCACCCTGAGGGCACCACAGCGCATGAAAGACAACACGTGTTGCCCTAAAAGAGCTATGAAACCATAGGAAGGGCCACCGACGTGACCCCTTATGCACATGAAGGCCACCGACAAGTCATGGCATCCATCCCGCGTATCGTCGATCACCGCCGAGAAGACACGCCCCATGTCCAGAGCGGGTCCTCACTCATGAAAAGAATTCTCTTTAGGTGGTAATTGTAATTACATACAGGACCCAACAACATATGAAAAACCCCACCTCGACGTCCTTCCTTTCAAGGCACGTCGCATCCACCAAGACATGCCCCGAGGCCACTTCAAATCGTCTCACTCGGATGGCTTTGTCTCCACGCGATTGTCAGTTCGTCGGACCTGACACGCGACGAACCCCGTCTCATTGTCATCGCTTTTATGGGGCACTACCGCGGGCAAGACAAGCCCCAAGCACAGGAGGAATCATCTAGAGGCCATTTTTCCATGTCTGTGGGCATGTCACTGGGTGGCTCTGGGCACGCAGGACAAGACCCACGCCCAGGGGGGGTCGCCGACCACTCCCCCCCTAAAGAGACATTTCTGCATTTCCAGCTCTCCCACCAGGAAACATCAGCACTGACGAGGAGACATACTGAGTGGTTCAGACCACCCAGAGGGAACCGCAGCGCATGAAAGACAACACGTGTTGCCCTAAAAGAGCTATGAAACCATAGGAACGGCAACCGACGTGACCCCTTAGGCACGTGAAGGCCGCCGACACGTCATGGCATCCTTCCCGCGTATCGTCGACCACCGCCGAGAAGACAGACCCCATGTCCAGAGCGGGTCCTCACGCATGAAATGAATTCTCTTTAGGTGGTCGGTGTCGTTACATACCGAACCCAACAACATATGACAAACCCCAGCTCGGCGTCCTTCCTTTCAAGGCACCCCGCATCCACCAAGACAAGCCTCGAGGCCCCTTCAAATCGTCTCACTCGGATGGCATTGTCTCCACGCGATTGTCGGTACGTAGGACCTCACACGCGACGAACCCCGGCTCATTGTCAAAGCTTTTAAGGCGCACTACCCCGGAGAAGACAAGCCCCAAGCACCGGACGAATCATCACGCATTGATGGCATTGTCTAGAGGCCATTTTTCCATGTCCGTGGGCATGTCACTGGGTGGCTCGAGGCACGCAGGACAAGACCCACGCCCAGGGGGGGTCGCCGACCACTACCCCCCTAAAGAGACATTTATGCATTTACAGCTATCCCACCAGGAAACATCAGCACTGACGAGGAGACATACTGAGTGGTTTAGACCACCCAGAGGGCACCCCAGCTCATGAAAGACAACGCGAGTTGCCCTAAAAGAGCTATGAAACCATAGGAACGGCCACCGACGTGACCCCTTAGGCACATGAAGGCCGCCGGCACGTCATGGCATCCGTCCCGCGTGTCGTCGACCACCGCCGAGAAGACAACCCCATGTCCAGAGCGGGTCCTCACGCATGAAACGAATTCTATTTAGGTGGTCATGGACGTTACATACCGGACCCAACAAGATATGGCAAACCCCAGCTCGGCGTCCTTCCTTTCAAGGCACCCCGCATCCACCAATGCAAGCCCCGATGCCCCTTCAAATCGTCTCACTCGGATGGAATTGTCTCCACGCGATTGTCAGTACGTAGGACCTGACACGCGACGAACCCCGACTCATTTTCAAAGCTTTGATGGCGCACTACCCCGGACAAGACAAGCCCCAAGCACCGGACGAATCATCAAGCATTCATGGGATTGTCTAGAGGCCATTTTTCCATGTCCGTGGGCATGTCATTGGGTGGCTCTGGGCACGCAGGACAAGACCCACGCCCAGGGGGGGTCGCCGACCACTCCCCCCCTAAAGAGACATTTATGCATTTCCAGCTATCCCACCAGGAAACATCATCAGTGACGAGGAGACATACTGAGGGGTTTAGACATCCC
>CAUJRU010002607.1:65000-70972 GCA_963277665.1 Viscum album
CAGACGGGGAGGAAAAGGCAGGCACGTCAGGGGACGGGACAAAAACCCAATCCCGCCGCGCCTCCCACATCCCACCATCCGCAGCAACTCAACCACCCTGAGGCGGCTTTTAAGCAAGCCAAGCCGCACTGCTCTAGAGAAGGCGAGGGAAGGGCAGGAGCGTCGAGGGACGACAAAGGAACACCAACCCACCATGCCTCCCACATCCCACCATCCAAGGAACTCCGCCACCGACAGGTGGCCTTTTAAGCAAGCCCGAACCGCAACGCTCCATGAAAGGTGAGGAAAAAGGCGGGCACGGCATGAGACTGGGCAAAAACCCATTCTTTCCAATGCCCCCCACATCCCACCGGTGAGGAAAAGGAATTACAGCGTCCCACCGCCATGCCTCCCACATCCCACCTTCCGAAGGAACTCAACCGCCATGAGGCAGATTTTAAGCAGACGAACCCACAACGCTCCAGGGACGTTGAGGAAAAGGAGTCATGACAGGAACGGAGGCCCTATGTCCCGCCGCACCCCCCACATCCCACCATTCAAAAGAACTCAACCACCGTTGAGAAACTTTTAACCAAGAACCAGGACACCAACCATGCTCATCTATCATCATCCCATCCAAGTTATATCTGTCTAGTATCGCATCGTCTTTTTAGCAAGCCCTTGGAAGACGGAACCGCAATTGTGCGAGAGAATTCAACCCAAGCATATAGACGGGGCCCCTACATCAGCACCAAAAAAATTCCACTACCAACAGGGAGAACTCCAAAGGGACAAGTGAGGGTCTTCTAGGTGGAGCTCACCCACCTGGGGATTCTTCGCTTGAGATATAACCGAGGAGAAAGTCACCCCTGGAACTGATTTAATGAGACCCGTCACAGTATCACCATCTTTCGATTAGTTTGTCCTTTACATGCGGGACCTGATCTTTGAGACAGGCATATGACTAGTGGAAGGATCAGCCATGTAGCATCACCAACAACATCTGCATTGTTTGGGGTATGACTGAGCTGACCACTCAGACCCCAACACAAGCCCAAACCGTCGTCCCGAACATTCAATTCTGTTCGATTAGTTTGTCCTTTGTACATGCACAACCTGATCTTTGAGACAAGCATATGACTAATGGAAGGATCAGCCAGGTAGCATCACCAACCACATCTGCAATGTTTGAGGTATGACTGAGCAGACCACTCAGACCCCAACACAAGCCCCAACCATCTTCCCAAATCGACAGGATTCCCCTTAATGAGTCATCACCTCCGCATGACGCTCGTGTATCTTGCAGAAACAGTAGATACACATTCTCAAGCCACCCTTATGAACATCATCACCCAAGGCATGACTGAGGAGGAAGGCACCCCAACTTGTCCAATAATGAACCATGGAAATCGTCACCCTGTTGGTGTGAGTTTCTTAGGACCCAAATAACTCGCACGTGGCCCCGACAATGCGTTGAGCAAAGCACTCCCACCAATCATTGCCCAAGGCAGCTTGCTATGGTTCGCATGAAATATCGCTGAATGAGAAATTTAGGAGCACGCTCTTGCATCCTGGTGATACCGACAGTTTCGCGCTTGAACCACTACCAAAATTCCACAACGCTCCAGAGAAGGTGAGGAAAAGGCGGTACAGCAAGGGACGACAAAGGAACCCAATCCCACCATGCCTCCCACATCCCAACATCTGCAAGAACTCAACCACACTCGGTGGCTTTTAAGCATAGCCCGACCCGCAACGCTCCATGAAAGGTGAGGAAAAAGGTGGGTACGACAGGACGGGGAAACAACCCAATCCCGCCCATACCCCCCACATCCCACCAGTGAGGAAAAAGGTAGGAACGTCAGGGGATGAGGAGGGAAACCCCCATCCCGCCGTGCCTCCCACATCTCACATTCCGTAGGAACTCAACCGCCATGAGGCAGCTTTTAAGCAGACGAACCAGCAACGCTCAAGAGACGTCAAGGAAAAGGAGTCAGGGTAGGTACGGGGGTCCTATGTCCCGCCGCGCCGCCCACATCCCACCATCCACAGGATCCCACAAACCGTGAGGCGGTATTTAAGCACCCAGCCCGCAATGCTCCACAGACGGGGAGGAAAAGGCAGGCACGTCAGGGGACGGGGCAAAAACCCAATCCCGCCGCGCCTCCCACATCCCACCATCCGCAACAACTCAACCACCCTGAGGCGGCTTTTAAGCAAGCCAAGCCGCACTGCTCTAGAGAAGGCGAGGGAAGGGCAGGAGCGTCGAGGGACGACAAAGGAACACCAACCCACCATGCCTCCCACATCCCACCATCCAAGGAACTCCGCCACCGACAGGTGGCCTTTTAAGCAAGCCCGAACCGCAACGCTCCATGAAAGGTGAGGAAAAAGGCGGGCACGGCATGAGACTGGGCAAAAACCCATTCTTTCCAATGCCCCCCACATCCCACCGGTGAGGAAAAGGAATTACAGCGTCCCACCGCCATGCCTCCCACATCCCACCTTCCGAAGGAACTCAACCGCCATGAGGCAGATTTTAAGCAGACGAACCCACAACGCTCCAGGGACGTTGAGGAAAAGGAGTCATGACAGGAACGGAGGCCCTATGTCCCGCCGCACCCCCCACATCCCACCATTCAAAAGAACTCAACCACCGTTGCGAAACTTTTAACCAAGAACCAGGACACCAACCATGCTCATCTATCATCATCCCATCCAAGTTATATCTGTCTAGTATCACATTGTCTTTTTAGCAAGCCCTTGGAAGACGGAACCGCAATTGTGCGAGAGAATTCAACCCAAGCATATAGACGGGGCCCCTACATCAGCACCAAAAAAATTCCACTACCAACAGGGAGAACTCCAAAGGGACAAGTGAGGGTCTTCTAGGTGGAGCTCACCCACCTGGGGATTCTTCGCTTGAGATATAACCGAGGAGAAAGTCACCCCTGGCACTGATTTAATGAGACCCGTCACAGTATCACCATCTTTCGATTAGTTTGTCCTTTACATGCGGGACCTGATCTTTGAGACAGGCATATGACTAGTGGAAGGATCAGCCATGTAGCATCACCAACAACATCTGCATTGTTTGGGGTATGACTGAGCTGACCACTCAGACCCCAACACAAGCCCAAACCGTCGTCCCGAACATTCAATTCTGTTCGATTAGTTTGTCCTTTGTACATGCACAACCTGATCTTTGAGACAAGCATATGACTAATGGAAGGATCAGCCAGGTAGCATCACCAACCACATCTGCAATGTTTGAGGTATGACTGAGCAGACCACTCAGACCCCAACACAAGCCCCAACCATCTTCCCAAATCGACAGGATTCCCCTTAATGAGTCATCACCTCCGCATGACGCTCGTGTATCTTGCAGAAACAGTAGATACACATTCTCAAGCCACCCTTATGAACATCATCACCCAAGGCATGACTGAGGAGGAAGGCACCCCAACTTGTCCAATAATGAACCATGGAAATCGTTACCCTGTTGGTGTGAGTCTCTTAGGACACAAATAACTCGCACGTGGCCCCGACAATGCGTTGAGCAAAGCACTCCCACCAATCATTGCCCAAGGCAGCTTGCTATGGTTTGCATGGAATATCGCTGAATGAGAAATTTAGGAGCACGCTCTCGCATCCTGGTGATACCGACAGTTTCGCGCTTGAACCACTACCAAAATTCCACAACGCTCCAGAGAAGGTGAGGAAAAGGCGGTACAGCAAGGGACGACAAAGGAACCCAATCCCACCATGCCTCCCACATCCCAACATCTGCAAGAACTCAACCACACTCAGTGGATTTTAAGCAAAGCCCGACCCGCAACGCTCCATGAAAGGTGAGGAAAAAGGTGGGTACGACAGGACGGGGAAACAACCCAATCCCGCCCATACCCCCCACATCCCACCAGTGAGGGAAAAGGTAGGAACGTCAGGGGATGAGGAGGGAAACCCCCATCCCGCCGTGCCTCCCACATCTCACATTCCGTAGGAACTCAACCGCCATGAGGCAGCTTTTAAGCAGACGAACCAGCAACGCTCAAGAGACGTCGAGGAAAAGGAGTCATGGTAGGTACGGGGGTCCTATGTCCCGCCGCGCCGCCCACATCCCACCATCCACAGGATCCCACAAACCGTGAGGCGGTATTTAAGCACCCAGCCCGCAATGCTCCACAGACGGGGAGGAAAAGGCAGGCACGTCAGGGGACGGGGCAAAAACCCAATCCCGCCGCGCCCCCCACATCCCACCATCCGCAGCAACTCAACCACCCTGAGGCAGCTTTTAAGCAAGCAAAGCCGCACTGCTCTAGAGAAGGCGAGGGAAGGGCAGGAGCGTCGAGGGACGACAAAGGAACACCAACCCACCATGCCTCCCACATCCCACCATCCAAGGAACTCCGCCACCAACAGGTGGCCTTTTAAGCAAGCCCGAACCGCAACGCTCCATGAAAGGTGAGGAAAAAGGCGGGCACGGCATGAGACTGGGCAAAAACCCATTCTTTCCAATGCCCCCCACATCCCACCGGTGAGGAAAAGGAATTACAGCGTCCCACCGCCATGCTTCCCACATCCCACCTTCCGAAGGAACTCAACCGCCGTGAGGCAGATTTTAAGCAGACGAACCCACAACGCTCCAGGGACGTTGAGGAAAAGGAGTCATGACAGGAACAGAGGCCCTATGTCCCGCCGCACCCCCCACATCCCACCATTCAAAAGAACTCAACCACCGTTGCGAAACTTTTAACCAAGAACCAGGACACCAACCATGCTCATCTATCATCATCCCATCCAAGTTATATCTGTCTAGTATCGCATCGTCTTTTTAGCAAGCCCTTGGAACCCGAAACCAAAATTGTGCGAGAGAATTCAACCCAAGCATATAGACGGGGCCCGTACATCAGCACCAACAAAATTCCACTACCAACAGGGAGAACTCCAAAGGGACAAGTGAGGGTCTTCAAGGTGGAGCTCACCCACCTGGGGATTCTTCGCTTGAGGTATAACCGAGGAGAAAGTCAGCCCTGGCACTGATTTAATGAGACCCGTCACAGTATCACCATCTTTCGATTAGTTTGTCCTTTACATGCGGGACCTGATCTTTGAGACAGGCATATGACTAGTGGAAGGATCAACCATGTAGCATCACCAACCACATCTGCAATGTTTGAGGTATGACTGAGCAGACCACTCAGACCCCAACACAAGCCCAAACCGTCGTCCCGAGCATTCAATTCCATTCGATTAGTTTGTCCTTCGTACATGCACAGCCTGATCTTTGAGACAATAATATGACTAATGGAAAGATCAACCGGGTACCATCACCAACCACATCTGCAATGTTTGAGGTATGACTGAGCAGACCACTCAGACCCCAACACAAGCCCGAACCATCTCTTCCCAAATCGACATGTTTCCCCTTAATTAGTCATCACCTCTGCATGACGCTCGTGTATCTTGCAGAAACAGTAGATACACATTCTCAAGCCACCCTTATGAACATCATCACCCAAGGCATGACTGAGGAGGAAGGCACCCCAACTTGTCCAATAATGAACCATGGAAATCGTTACCCTGTTGGTGTGAGTTTCTTAGGACCCAAATAACTCGCACGTGGCCCCGACAATGCGTTGAGCAAAGCACTCCCACCAATCATTGCCCAAGGCAGCTTGCTATGGTTCGCATGGAATATCACTGAATGAGAAATTTAGGAGCACGCTCTCGCATCCTGGTGATACCGACAGTTTCGCGCTTGAACCACTACCAAAATTCCACAACGCTCCAGAGAAGGTGAGGAAAAGGCGGTACAGCAAGGGACGACAAAGGAACCCAATCCCACCATGCCTCCCACATCCCAACATCTGCAAGAAC
Organism: Viscum album; assembly: GCA_963277665.1. NCBI lineage: Eukaryota > Viridiplantae > Streptophyta > Magnoliopsida > Santalales > Viscaceae > Viscum > Viscum album. The sequence goes on from CAUJRU010002607.1 coordinate 70,860, forward strand.
TCAACCACAATCAGTGGATTTTAAGCAAAGCCCGACCCGCAACGCTCCATGAAAGGTGAGGAAAAAGGTGGGTACGACAGGACGGGGAAACAACCCAATCCCACCCATACCCC
>CAUJRU010002608.1:0-70969 GCA_963277665.1 Viscum album
TTTAAGTAATTTTTTTGTTTTTTTAGTATTTTTATGATTTTTATGGCTCTTAAATATTTTGAGGGCTTTTTTGGGTTACTATGGATCTTTTGGATTTTTGGGTTTTTTGAGTTTTTAGGGTTTTTAATATTATTTAGATTTTTTTAACATTTTAGGCATTTAAGGGGTATTTATTGTTTTCGTGGGTTTTTATGTTTTTTGGGTTTTTAATGTTTTTTTAGGTTTTATGTTTTTTGTGCTTTAAGGGTTTTTTGGGTAATTTAGGAATGTTTATGTTTTCTAGTATTTTTAGGTTTTTAGTGGTTTTAACAGTTTTAGGTTTTTAAGGTTTTCTTATGGGTTTTTAGTGTTTTTAGGTTTTTTATGTTTTAATGGATTTTTGGGTTTTTTTTATTTTAAGGGGGGTTTTAGGGTTTTTAGGTATTTGAGGGGTTTTAGGGGTTTTAGGAGTTTTAAGGAGATTTAGGGTGTTTTAGGGGTGTTAGTATTTTTAGCGGCTTTAAGTATTTTTTTTTGGTGTTTATAGTATTCATAGGGTTTTATAAGGTATTAAGGGTTTTAGGTTTTTAGGCTTTTTAAGGGGGTTTTATAATTTTTATGGGGTTTTATGGTTTTTGGGGATTTTGGGGGGTTTTACTATTTTTAGGGTTTTTATTATTTGTTTGGGTTTTATGTATTTTGAGATTTTTAGGGTTTGAAATGTCTTTAGAGTTTTTTTAATGTTTTTAGGGGTTTGAAGGGTTTTTAGAGTTTTATGTGGGGTTTATGGGTTTTTATGGGGTTTTAGGAGATCTTAATGTTTCCTATGGGTTTTACGGTTTTTAGGGTTTTATGGATTTTAATCAGTTTTTAGATTTTTTGGATTTTTAATGTTTTTTAGGATTTTATGGTTTTGTTAAGGTTTTTAGTGTTTTTTTGCGTTATTATGTTTTTTGGGATTTTTATGGACTTTTCTATATTTTTATGGATTTTAGGTAATTTTGGGATTCTTAGGGATTTTAGGGGTTTTATGAATTTTTAATTTTTAGGATTTTCTACATTTTTGGGTTTTTAAGGTTTTAGTGTATGTTTTCCATTTTTAGGGTTTTAAAATGTTTTTAGTGTTTTTATGTTTTAATGGTTTTTTTTGTTTTTAGGGGTTTTTAAAATTTTAGGGGGTGTTGTGGCCTTTTTTGTGGTTTTAGTGCTTTCTAGGTTTTAATTGGTTTTAACTAATTTTAGGTTTTTGTGGTTTTCATAGGGGTTTCATTGTTTGTAGGTTATTTTTTATATTTAGGTATTTTTAGGTATTTTTTGGGTTAATCATTTTTTTAGGTTTTTTAGGATTTTTAGTTTTTTAGTGATTTTAGTGTTCTTAGGATTTTAAAGATTTCATATGGTTTTTTCAGGTTTTCAGTGATTTTTACATTTTTAGAGATTGTTAGTAATTTTTTATGATTTTTATGGTTGTTAGTGTTTTTAAGGATTTTGATGGGTTTTTTGGTTTTTTAAGGAATGGGGTTTTAAGCTTTTAATGTTTTTTGGGTTTTTATTGCATTTTAGGGGTTTTATGGAGTTTTAATGGTTTTTATAGTTTTTATCATTTTAGTGGTTTAACGTTTTGTTTTTGATTTTTTGGTGGGTTTTTAGTGTTTTATGGGTTTTTTAGTTTTTATGTTTCTTGTGGGTTTTATGGGTTTTTATGGTTTTAGGTATTTTGTGAAATTCCAGGGCCTTTTTACATTTTTTGTGTTTTTATCATTTTTAGGGTTTTAGGGGTTATTATTGTTTTTATGTTTTTATATATTTTTTTAAGTAAATTTAAGGATTTAATAGATTTTATGTTTTTTAGGAAAATTAAATGGTTTATTGATTTTTTGGGGTTTTTAGGATTTTTTGTGTTTTTTAATATTTGTTAGGTTTTTCAAGAGTTTTAAGTTTTTTGTTTTTTAAGGTTTTCATTGTGGTTTTTATGGGTTTTTACATTTTTATGGATTTTTAGGGGATGGAGGTTTAGGATTTTTATGTTTGAGTGTTTTTAAGGATATTGATGGTTTTATGGTGTTTTGGGTATTTTGGGTTTAATTGAGTTTATTAGGGTTTTTAAGGATTTCTTGAATTTTTAATGTTTTGGGTTTATAGAGGTTTTAGTGTTTTTATTGGGTTTCTAGGATTTTTATTGGTTTTTATAGTTTTTTATGGTTTCTTGGGTTTTTATCAGTTTAGAGGTATTTAAGTATTTTGGGGTCCTTTTAGGATTTTTAACAGTTTTTAGGTTTTTAGGGTTTTAAGTGTTTTTATGTTTTTAAGGTTTTCATAGGATTTTTAAGGGTTTTTAGGGTGTTTTAAATTTGTAGGTTTTTTAGGGTTTATTTAATTTGTATGGTTTAATTGGGTTTTAGGGATATGGGGGGTTAGGGTTTTTATGTTTTTATGGGTTTCTCGGTTTTAGGGGTTTTTTATTTGGGTTTTTATGTTTTTTGAGTTTCTTAATATGTTTAGGAGTTAAAAGGGTTTTTAGAGTTTTTAGTGCTTTTTAGGGTTTTTATGGATTTTTTGTTTTTATGGTTTTAGGGATTTTTATGATTTTTAGGGATTTTTAGGATTTTTAGTGTCTTTTGGGATTTTTTTAGTTTTTAGGTGCTTTAGGGGTTTTAAGTGTTTTTAGGTTTTTAAGGTTTTGATAAGAGTATTAGGTTTTTAGGTTTTTTTTACATTTTTACAGATTTTAAGGATTTTTAGGATATTTATGGTTTCTATGGTTATAGGGATTTTGTAGGTTTTTAGCGGTTATTTGGGTTTTTAGAATTTTTTGTGTTTTTCCATTTTTAGGATTTATAGATTTTTAGTGATTTTGAGTGATTTTTCTATTTTATGGTTTTTTGGTTGTACGGATTTTGAGGTGGTTTAGCAGGTTTTAATGTTTTAGGGTTTTAAGGATTTTTTTGGCCATTTAGGTTCTTTTTTTTTATTTTTTAAGATTTTAAAGTTTTTTTAGATTTTTTTATCATTTTATGGGGTTTAAGTTGTTTTAGAATTTTGGTAGTTTTTAGGGATTTTGTTTTTTTAGGGGTTTTAATGTTTTTAGGGGTTTTCTATTTTGTAGGGGTTTTTAGGGTCTTTTGGGGTTTAGGGGTTTTAGTGTTTTTAGATTATTTAGCGACTTTATTTGATTTTCTATTTTCAAGGTTTTATTAGGGGTTTTCAAGATTTTTAGTGTTTTTTAGGAATTTATTGCATTGTAGGGTTTTTAGGGATTCATAAGGAATTTAGGGTATTTATCATTTTTAGGTTTTTTGGGGTTTCAAGTGTTTTAGTGTTTTAAAGTTTTCTTTGGGTTTATAAGGGATATTTGGATTTTTTTACATTTTTTGGGATTTTTAGGGGGTTTAGGATTTTAATGATCTTTTAGGGTTTTTAGGGATTTTTTTTGTGGTTTTTAGGGTTATTATGTCATTATGATTGTTTTGGGATTTGGTGGTTTTTTGAGTTATGTTTGGTTCTAGGTTATTTTAGATTTATTTAATGTTTTTGGTGGTTTGAATGGAATTTATAGTTTTAGTGGGTTTTAGTGGATTTCCGGGTTTTTTGGAATTTATAAGGTTTTAGGGGTTTTATGGATTGTAGTGGATCATTAGGGTTTTAAGGTGTTTTGGGAGTTTTATGGTTTTTAGCATTTTTAGGTTTTTAAGGGTTTTAAGTGTTTTTATGATTTAAATTTATTTAATAGAAGCTTTTATGGACTTTATGGGTTTTTACATTTTTTGGGATTTTTATAGTATGTTTATGATTTTCATAGTTTTTTATAATTTATAGGGATTTTATGGTTTTTTGGGTTTTTAAATGTTTTTTAGTGTTTTAGGGTTTTTATCATTTATTAGGAGTTTAAAGATTTTTTTAGGTTTTCTTAGGGGTTTTTGGGGTTGAAGGATTTCTTATTTTTATTATGTTTCTAGGAATTTTTAAGGTTTTTATGGTTCTTTAGTGTTTTAAGGAATTTGAGGGTTTTCGGGGTGTTTAGGGTTTTAGGGGTTTTATAGTTTATTTGGGTTTTTGTGTTTTTTAGTTTTTATGGTTATTTAGATTTTTTTTCATTTTTAGTTGTTTAAATGGTTTTTGATGTTTTTTGTAGGTTATATGGGTTTTATTGGGTTTTATGGTTGTATGGGTTTTTATGGTATTTAGGGTTTTATGGGTTTTTTTGGGAATTAAGTGTTCATTAGTTTTTATAGGGTTTAGGTATGTTTATGGTTTTAAGGATTTCTTAGGTTTTTTCATGGTTTTTAGGATTTTTATGTTTTTAGGTAAATTTTAAGATACATTTGTTTTTAGGATTTGAGGGATTTTGAGGGTTTTGGGGATTTTTGTTTTTTTTTTTTGTTTTTAGCTTTTTTAGTTTCTTTTTAAGGGTTTTAGATTTTTTTTATATTTTCAGGGGTTTAAAGGGTTTTTTGTGATTTTAGTGGTATTTAGTGTATTTATGGGTTTTTAGGCTTTTTATGTTTTTTATGGATTTTATCATTTTTTGTGGTTTTTAGGGTTTTAGTGTCTTTTTGGGTTTTTTTCATTTGAAGCATTTTTTGGTTTTTTAGAGTTTTTAAGTGATTTTTAAGGGCTTATTACGGATTTTTTTAGGATTTTATGTTTTGAGGGATTTTATAATAATTTTTAGGATTTTCATTGTTTTAGGGTTTTTAGGGATTTTGAGGGTTTTAATGGTTTTTAGAGTTTTTTTTCTTAGGGATATTACCGTTTTTAGTGTATTTAGGTGGTTTTTTCCTTTTATGGTTTTCTTAGGGGGTTTTCATAGTTTTTAAGGATTTTTAAATTTTTAAGGATAATTTTAATTTTTATGGTTTTTATGGATTTTATGGATTTTATTGATTTTGAGGGATTTTATTATTTTTGGGTTTTGTTTGGGTTTTTTTTTTAGTTTTTTAGGGTTTTAAGGTCTTTATTGTTTTTAGGGTTTAAAATAATTTTTTTATTTCTTTTTGTCTTTTAGGGTCTTTATGGGTTTTAGGGTTTTAAGGTTTTTTGTTTTTTGTTCTTATTTTTAGGGTTTCTTGGGTATTTTAGGGTTTTTAGTGTTTTTAGTTTTTCATAAGATTTAAATGGGTTTTTACATTTTTAACGTTTTCTTAGGATTTTTCTGGGGTTTAGGGTTCTTTTATGTTTTAGGGATTTTATTATTTTTTATGATTTTTTGGGTTAGTAGGTTTTTCAGGTATTTTTAGGGTAATTTTTGGGTTTTTAATTTTTTTAATGTTTTATGTGTTTTTTAGGATTTTAGGGGTATTTAGTGCTTTTAGGTTTTTAATGGTTTATTAAGATTTTTTGGGTTCATTATGTTTTTAGACATTTTTAAGATATTTATGGTTTTTAGGGATTTTGAGGGGATTTTGGGATTTTGGATTTTTGTTGTTCTGGGGTTTTTAGTGTTTTAAGGATTTTAGTTTTTTAGATTTTTAGGTTTTTTAGGGTTTTAAGGTTTTGTTAGGTTTTTAGGGTTCTTATGGATTTTTATGTTTCTAGGGATTTTTAGGGATTTTGAATTTTTGGGGTATTTTAGTTTTTAATGGATTTTAAGGGGTTTTAGGTATTTTTATGGTTTTTATGCGTTTTTTTGGTTATATAGTTTTTCAAAATCAATTGGGGTTTTAATGTTTTAGAGTTTTTTACATTTTAGGGGATTAAAGGGTTTTTAAGGTTTTCAGTGGGGTTATAGTTTTTTATGGGGTTTTAGGGTTTTGAAGGTTTTAGGGGTTTTCTGGGTGTTAGGGGTTTTTGGAGTTCTTCGGGATTTTAGTGTTTTTAGCATTTTTTAGGTTTTTTAGGGTTTTTAGTATTTTTAGGATTTTATGTTTATTACGGTTGTTTAATAATTTTTAGGGATTTCTTGGGGTTTTTTATTTTAATTTTTTATGCTTTATTTAGATTTTGGTGGGTTTTATGGTTTTTTAGGTTTATTATAATATTTGAGGTTTTTAGGGGGTTTAAGAGTTTTTTGTTTTTTAATGTTTTCTTAGGGATTTTTTGATCTTTTAGTTTTTTTATGTTTTTAGGGAATTTTAGGTTTTTTTTTCATTTTTTTGGTTTTTGTGTTTTTAGGTATTTTGAGGGGGTTTTATAGGTTTTATAGGTTTATGGTTTTTTTTTTGGTTTTTTGTGGTTTTTAGGGTTTTGAATGTTTTTTTAGTTTTTAGCATTTTTAGAAATTTAATGTTTTTTTAGATTATTTTGTTGGGATTTAGGGTTTTTATGGGTTTTAAGGGTTTAAGGGTTTGAGGTGATTTAAGGGTACGAAACGTGAGGGGTCAGGCTAATCCTAACCCCCTAAATTTATTAAAAAATAAAAAGACGCAACAGACAACGGACCAACCAGACAAGGGAGGGGAGGGGTCAAATTACACACACCCCAAAACCCTTAACAACCCCAAACCCATAAAAACCCAAAATCCAAAAAACACACACAAGCCAACCAAAATAGACATCCATAATCATCTCCATCAGCACCACCCAGCTAATCAGCAACCAACACCTCATAGCACATATTTCATAATCCATCACCTTCAGCATCAGCATCTTTTTTAGCACTTCCAAGGGAAAGGGTATTCCTCGCAGCCAAGCAGCGAACAGTATCATGCAGCTCATATTCCAGCATCCAGTACCACCTAAACAGACGTCTCCCAGTATACTGCTTCTAATATTTTAGAAACCAGCATCACCTAACCAAGCATCCAGAGCCTCCCAACCAATCTTCGCGAGAAGACCGTACAAAACCAATAAACAACACCACGATCAATTTACAATAGATTCATCCACACATCCCAACAATTACACGAGTAATGTGGCAACACCACATCTTGAACCACCTATATAAGCAACAAACAACAACCAGCAACCCATTATCCAGAATCCATCTCCGTCAATCCAATCAAGACCCAACATCTAGAAATTTACATCCATAATTTCACATATAGCAGCACCACCAGCATTACAGAATCAGCAGCCCTCTCGTTGAGGATCATTCTGTAGCATCCATATTTCATTGGGCAGACCCAAGACTAATCTTCCCCTCTAGCCATCTATAACTTTCACACCGTAAATAGATAACATCCAACACCTCGCAACATAACCATCAACCAGCACCAAACCAATCCCTCCATAGTATGTGAAATGGTTCCCAAAACCCAACAAAGAACCCAGAATGCAACACTTATCCAGAGTAGCATCAGCATCATACAACAAAAGTGAGTCCCAGAGATGAACCTTCATCTACGCTGAGATCCAAATTGTGAAATATTCACCATTTCAGGATGACCCTATCCAAACAAAGGCAATGTCTCCCCACGTAGCTTCCAGTATCACCAATTTCAAGACCATTCACCACAAACCAAACATCACTGCTTGGAAAACAGAAGACCTCCAAAGAACACCAAAATCCAAGGATCCAAAGAACACTGAAATCTTCCACCGCAACACTTCCAGAAACACCGAGGTCGAGCCTCTCCACACTGCCACTCGGAAAAGACGAATCTTCCGAAGAAACTGGGAATCCACTACATCCATGAAACAAAAGGTCTCCACTGAAGCCCATTGTAGTCAAAGTGATAGATATCTACAACGCAGCAACCCACAGTGACCAGAACTGTCCTGCTCCTCCATGGACCACCGCAGTACAGAAAAACCAAATCTGAGTGGCTCCTCCATCGTAGAGCAAAGTCGCACCAAGGAAAGACCAAATTTGGCCCCTTACTCCATGAAACTGAAAATATGCACACCGGGGAGACCAGATATGACCTGGTCATCTAAGTTTGAAGCCATCATCCAATGTCGATGCCCAAGAGATCCAGACTGCAAGAGCACCACCAATCATGAAGAGAAGAACCATCGAAGGAAGCATCTAGATGATTTAAGGGGTTTTAGGGACTTTTGTTTCTTTTTGGGGTTTTTTTTTATTTTTTTAGTGATTTTAGGTGTTTAAGGGTTTCTAAGTGTTTTTAGAGTTTTAAGGTTTTCAAAGGAGTTTTCTGGATTTTTATGGTTTTTATATTTTTAGTTATTCTTAGGGTTTTTTAGGATTTTAATGGGTTTTCTAGGATTTTTAGTGATTTTGAGTGGTTTTAGGGTTTTTAGGGTTTTACAGTTTTTAGGGTGTTCATTATTTTTTAGGTTTTTGGGGGATTTATGTGTTTTATGATTTGTAAGGATTTCTATTGGGTTTTCTGGTTTTGTGGGTTTTTTACATTTCAGGGGGTTTAGAGAATTTTTATCATTTTTAGGGTTTTTAGGATGTTTTGAGATTTTAAGGATTTTTTGGGGTTTTTTGGGTTTTTAGAATTTTAGGGGTTTTAGGGGTTTTCAAATTTTCAATGATATTTATGGGTTCTGAATACTTATAAGGTATTTTTAGAGGTTTTTGGTTTTGAGGGGTTTTAAGTGTTTCAGGGTTTTTTGGGTTTTTTGGTTTTTAGGGGTTTTTTAGTTTTTTATGATTTTTAATGTTTTTTAGAGTTTATAACATTTGTAATGGTTTCAATGGGTTTTATATTTTTTAGTATATTTTAAGGGTTGTCATGGTTTTTAGAAATTGGGGTAGGTTTTTAGGGGGTTTTATGGGCTTTACGGTGGTTTAGGGATTTTAGGGTCTTTTTTTTGGTTTTTAGGGTTTTAGAAATTTTTTTATATTTGTATGGGTTTTATGTATTTTTAAGTTTTTATGGTTTTAGTAGATATTTTAAGGGTTTTAATAGATTTTTAGGGCCATTTTAGTATTTTTATTATTTTTAGGTTTTTTATGGATTTTGAGGGTTTTTGAGTATTTAGGGTTTTTACAGGTATTTGGGTTTATACTATTTTAGGAGTGTTTATGATTTTTATGGTTTATAGAGTTTTCTAAAATTTTTATAGATCTTGATATTTTTTTGGCTTTTCATTTTTTTATGTGGTTTTTATGTTTTTAAGGGTTTTTATATTTTTTTGGCCTTTTATGATTTTTGGTATTCTTTAGGTTTTTGTAGTTCTATGTGTTTTTAGTTGTTTAATGGTTTCTTAAGGGTTTTCAATGCAATTATAGTCTTTTATGTTTTAGGTATTTTTTTAGGATATTTATGTTTTTTTGGTTTCTTAATATTTTTTGGGTTTTTAATTGTGTTTTAGGGTTTTTAGAATTTTTAGGTTTCTTAAGGGTTTTTAGTGTTTTTTGGTCTTTTAGGCCTTCTTCAGTTTTTTCAAGGTTTTAAGTCTTTTTTATGTTATTAGAGGGTTTTAGGTATTTTTATGGGATTTAGGTGGTTTTATGGTATTATGGGTTGTAATGTTTTTGCGGTCTTTGGGGTTTTTATGTTTTTTTTATATTTTTAGGTTTTTGAGGGGTTTTTAGTGTTTTTCAGATTTTAGTGTTTTCTAATAGTTTTTCAAATGTATTTGGGTTTTTATATTTTTAGGTATTTTTAGGGATTTTTTAGATATTTGTGTTTTTAGGGTTTTATTTGGGATATTAAGGGGTTTTTAGGGTTTTCATGTGTTTTATCGTTTTTAGGTTTTTATGGGTTTTATCCGTTTTTATGATTTTATGGTTATCTCAGATGTTTTTATGGGTTTTAGGGGTGTTTATGTTTTCAAGGACTTTTATTGCCTTTTAAGATTATTATGGGTTTCAAGGTTGTTAGGGATTTTTTATTTTTTTAGGGTTTTTATTATTTTTATGGATTCTCTAGTTTTTTGGGGTTTTAGTGTTTTTAATGAGTTAATCAGGGATTTTAAGGGTTTCAGATTATTTAACAATTTTAATGATTTGAAGGGTTTTTATTTTTTTAGTTTTTCTATTGTGATTTATGCATTTTTAGGGAATTTTTAATTTTCATAGAAGTTTTAATTATTTTTATGGGTTTATAGAGTTTTTGGGGTATTTTTAGGGTTTTATGTTTTTATTAGGGGTTTTCAGTGTTTTTTTTGGTTTTTTACATTTTTAGGGATTCTTAGGGATTTTTTCATATTTTTATGTTTTTTACTGTTTTTGAGGGATTTTGAGAGTTTTTGGGTTTTTAGTGTTTTTAGTTCTTTTATGTTTTTTTGGATTTATGGGTTTTTTAGTTTTTATTAGTTTTATGTTTTTTAGATTTTGTTGATGTTTTTATAGGTTTAAAGGGTTTTAGAGTTCTTCAGGGGTGTTGGTTTTTTTGGATCTTTTACAGTTTTATTGGTTTTTAGGTGTTTTAATGGATTATAGGGTTTTTATCGTTTTTTGGTTTTTTAGGGGATTAATGTGTTCCTATGTTTTCGTGGTTTTATTTCATGTTTTTGGGGTTTTTAGGTTTTTTAAAAATTTTAAGGATATTTTATCTTTTTGGGGGTTTTATGGATTTTTAGTGTTTTAGGGATTTTTTGGGGTTTTTTGATGTATTTTCAATTTTTAAATGTTATAAGGATTTTTAGAGATTATAACATTATAATGGTTTGAATGATTTACGTGTTTTATGTTTTTTTATTTATTTTTTTGTTTTTCTATGGTTTTGGGGTATTTATGGTTTTTATGGATTTTATGGATTTTAGGGTTTTTAGCATTTTTTAGTTTTTTAGGGGTTTTATGTTTTTTATGTTTTATGGTTTTATAAGGGGGTTTTAGTGTCTTTATTGGTTTTTATATTTATAAGAATATTTATGGAATTTTTGGGATATTTATGGTTTTTACAGTTTTTGGGGGGTTTTTTGGGGATTTTGGGTTTATTGTGATTTTTTGTTTTTTGAGTTTTCAGGGGTTTTGGGTTCATAATATTTTAAGGGATTTTAATCATTTTTAGGGGATTAATGGTTTTTTTAGTTTTTAGTGTTTTTTTGTATTTTTGGGTTTTAATATTTGAGGGTGTTTCTGGTTTTTATGGTTCTTTAGGGTTTTAGCATATTTTTGTTTTTAGGGGTTATAAGTGCTTTTAAGATTTTATTTTTTTCTTAGGGTTTTTAGGGTATTTTAATTTTTATGGTTTTTAATGGTGTTTTTTGTATTTCTAAAGGTATTTTAGATTTTTAGGGTGTTTGATGGTTTTTAGGGTTTTTATGTTTTTTTTCTTCTGATTTTTAGGTTTGTTTACGAGTTTTTTAGGTTTTTACGGTTTTTATAGTTTATAAAAAAAATTTAAAAAACAACAGCTGTTAATTTGTTTTATTTTTTTAGTGGTTTTAGAGTTTTTATAGTTTTTTTGGGTTTTAAGGATTTTATCAGTTCTTATGGTTTTTTGGGTTTTTTTGGGTTTGTAGTGTTTTTTATGTTTTTTGGGGTTTTAAATTTTTTTAGGTTTTCGAGGATTTATTATCATTTTTATGGTTTTTAGAGTTTTTATTTTTTTCTATGATCATTAGGGGTTTTTTTTGGATTTTTAGGTATTTCTAGTGTTTTTAGGAATTTTGAGGATTTGTTAGTGTTTTTAGGGTTCTTTGGTTTCTTTTGAATTTTTAATGATATTTTAGTTTCTAAGAGTTTTATGATTTTTAGATGATTTTATTGTTTTTATGGGTTTAATAGGTTTTTTTAATAATTAGGGGTTTTATGGTTATTTGGGGTTTAAGGGTTTTTTGGGTTTTTAGCTTTTTTTTATGTGTTTTAATTGTTTTTTGGTTTTTAAAGTTTTATTATGGGTTTTCAATGTTTTTTTATTTTTTTACATTTTTAGGGATTTTATGGGGTTTTAGTATTTTATGCCTTTTTTGGTTTTTTTTATTTTGATTATATTTATTATTTTTTTCCTTTTTATGATATTAATGATTTTTATCATTTTTTAGTGTTTTTTGAGTTTTAGTGTTTTTAATGATTTTTCAGTTTTTTTATCATTTATAGGTATTTTTAGGGATATTTATAGTTTTTAGTGGGGTGTAGAGTATTTATTGGTTTTAAACTGTTTTTATGATTTCAGGTGTTTCAATGGTTTTAGGGTTTTTTAGTGTTTTAGAATTTTTTAGGTTTTTAGGTGTTTTAAGTGTTTTTATGTTTTTAAGGTTTTATTAGGGGTTTCAAAGTTTTTTGGTTTTTTTAAATTATTTGTGATTTTGATGTCCATTTTTGGATTGTTATGGGGTTTTATGGATTTTTTGGATTTTTTGGGTTTCCAGGGTTTTCCTGGTTTTTGTAGTTTTTTGGGTTTTTATCATTTCTTAGGATTTTATGGGTTTAATTATTTTTATGTTTTTACGGTTTTCATAGTGTTTTTTTGTTTTTTTAGGTTTTTAGTATTTTTTTGAGTTTTTTGGGTTTTTAGGTTTTTTATAGTTTCTAATATTTTTAGTGGTTTAAAGGGTTTTCAGTGTTTTTCTTAGGGTTTTAAGGGTTTTATGTGTTTTATGGGTTTAATGGGTTTTAGTGGTTTTTAAGGTTTTAGCGTTTTCGTATTGTTTTTATGGGGTTTTTTTTATTTTTTTCAGATACTTATTGGGGTTTTCATGGTTTTTTATCATTTTTAGGTTTTTAGGGGTTTATAGTGTTTTTAGGATTTCAATGTCTTCTTATGGGTTTTAGGGATTTTTAAGGCTTTAGGTATTTTTAGCCCTTTTGTATTTTTTTGTTTTTTAGGGATTTTGAGTATTTTTGGGGATTTTATTAGTTTTTAAGGTTTTAAATGTTATTACGGTTTTTACAGGTTTTTTACATTTTTATGGTTTTAATGGTTTTGTAGAGTTTTTAGTGGCTCTTTAGGAATTTAATGGGTTTTATGGTTTTTAGTGGTTTTTTATGATTTATGGTTTTTGGGGTTTTTGGGTTTTTAGCATTTTAGTTTTTTTATTGTTTTGAGTGATTTTAGGTTTTTAAGATTTTCTTAGGATTTATCTCGATTTTTAGGGGTTTTGAAATTTTTATAAATTTTTAGGTATTCTTTAGAATTTTTATGGTGTTTTAGGGGTTTTGGGAATTTGAGGGGTTTTAGGGTTTTCATTTTTTTTTTGGTTTTTGGGGGTTTTTTTGAGTTTTTTGGGGGTTTTAGGTTTTTTAGGATTTTTAACGTTATTTGGGGTTCAAAAGGTTTTCTAAGTTTTTTTTATTTTTTTAGGTTTTTATAGAATTTTAGGGTTTTTAAATGTTTTTGGGGATTTTATGGTTTTTTGGGATTTTAGGATCGTTATCGTATTTTAGATTTTTAGGTGTTTATGTGTTTATAGGGTTTTAAAGATTTTGTAGGGGTTTTCAGTGTTTCTTCATAATGTTTTTTTGGATTTTTTGGGATTTTTGATAATTTGTATGGTTTTTAGGGTTTTTTGATATTTTGAGTGTTTTAGGGTATCTACAGTTTTTATGGTTTTTAAGGATTTTAAGGATTTTAAGGATTTTAAGGATTTTTGTTATTTTAGGGTTTCTAGGGGTTTTAAGGTTTTTCTTTTGGTTTTTGGGTTTTCATATGTTTTCTAAGGTTTTTAATATTTTTATAATATTTATGAATTAAGTGTTCTTAATGTTTTATAATTTTTTCTGTATTTTTTAGTGATTTCATTGTTTTAACATATTCTTAAGGGTTTTCAATGTTTTTATGTTTTTTTAGGTTTTTGGAGATTTTTAGAACCTTTTTATTTTGTTAATATTTTTTAGGTCTTATAGGGATTTTGAGGGTTTTATGGTTTTTAGGGTGTTTAGGGGTTTTTAGGGGTTTTAAGGTTTTTTATGTTTTTCTATTTTTTATCAGTTTTAAATTTTTTAACATTTTTGGGTGTGTATATGGTTTTTATAGTTTTTAATGGTTTTAAGGTTTTTGTGAGTTTTAGGGATTTTTATATTTTGGGGGCTTTTATGGTTTTAGGGGTTTTAGGGTCTTTTTTGGGGTTTCTTATAATTTTTAGCATTTTTTGGATTTTTAGGGGTTTTAAGTGTTTTTAGGTTTTTAAGGTTTTCTTAGGGGTTTCAGGGTTTTAGGTTTTTTCTCTTTTTAATGATTGATTGGGATTTTTATGGGTGATTAGGTTTGTAGGTATTTTGATGGATTTTAGTGTTTTGGGGGGATCTAGGTTTTTTGGGATTTTAGCGTTTTTTTAGGTTATATAGGTGTTTTACACATTTTTTTGGTTTTTAATGTTTTCTTATGGTTTTTCATAGTTTTTAGGGTATTTTACATTTTTAGAAATTATTTAGAATTTTATGGGTTTTAGGGTTTATTGATTTTTTTGGGTTTTTAGGGTTATTAGGTGTTTAATGGTTATTTTAGGTTTCTACAGTTTTTTTATGTTTTGTAAGGTTTTTTAATGTTTTTTTAAAAAATATCGGATATGAAAGGGTTTTTAAAGTGTTTAGTTGGTTTTATGGGGTTTTAAGGGTTTTTATGGTTTTTAGTGTTTTTTTAGGGTTTTTATAGTTTTTTAGGTGTTTTAAGATTTTTCAATCTTTCTTGGTTTTCTTAGGTGTTTTTAGGGGTTTTAAGGACTGTTATGATTTTTAGAGTTTCAAGGTTTTTTGCGTTTTAAAGTTTTTAGGGGGTTTAAGTGTTTTTAATTTTTAGGGTTTTCTTAGAGTTTTTCAGGGCGCTTAATTTTTTTACTTTTTAATGTATTTTTAAGGATTATTTAGTAATTTTTTGGATTTTCAGGGGTTTTATGGATTTTGATGGTTTTAGGGATTTTTGGGATTTAGGGTTTTTATGGGGTTTTTTGTGTTTTTTGGTTTTTTGTTTAATTTATTTTTTAAAGGGTTATAATGTTTTTTAATAGTTTTGTTGTTTAAAGGGTATTTTGATTTTGTTACTTGTATTAATGGTTTTATGGGATTTTGTTGTTTTAAAGGTTTTTATGGCATTTCATGGTTTTTATGTTTTTAGTTTTTTAAGGGTTTTTATGATTTTTCGGGTTTTTATTTTTTTAGGGGTTTTAATAGATTTTAGGTTTTTAAGTTTTTCTTAAGGTTTTTAAGGGTTTTTATGGTTTTTATGTTATTATGGAATTTTAAGGTAATGTTAGGGTTTTATGATTTTTATGGTTTTTCAAGATTTTGAGGGTTTTTATCATTTTTAAGGTTTTTTTAGGTTTTAGGGTTTTTTTGAGTTTTTTTCTTATTTTCATGGTTTTAAAAAAAAAATAAGTGTTTTAGGGGCTTAAATGGTTTTTGTAGTTTTTATTTATTTTTTAGCATTTTTATGGGTTTTTCAGTGGTTCTTGAGGTTTTTTATGGTTTTTAGGGGTTTTGGGATTTTTTGTGTTTTTAGGTTTTTTAGGGTGTTTAATAGATTTTTGCGTTTTAAAGTTCTTCATAGGGGGTTTCAAGAGTATTAGCGGTTTTTTATTTTTGTAGGTATTTTTAGGAATTTTTTAGGATTTTTATTGATTTTTTGGGGATTTATGGATTTTTAGGGTTTTTTTAAAATTTTAGGGTTTAGGGTTTTAATAATGTTTTGGGGTATTATGTGTTTTTTATGTTTTTATAGTTTTAATGGTTTATTATGTTTTTAACATTTTGAGGTGTTTGAATGGGTTTTATAGTTTTTGTGGTTTTTAGGGCTTTATGGGTTTGGGTTTGTTATTGGCTTCTAGGTGATTTTATGGTTTTTAGAGGATTTAGGGTATTTTGGGGGTTTATGGATTTTTTTCATTTTTTACATTTTTAGGGGATTATTGCGTTTTTAGGTTTTCAGGGTTTTCATCGTGTTTTTGAAAGTTTCTAGGGTTTTTTATATTTTTGGAGAATTTTATGTGTTTTTTAGTATTCTTATGGTAATTTAATTTTTTTTGGGATTTTGAGGGTTTTATGGTCTTCTATGATTTTTAGTGTTTTATGGGTTTTAGCGTTTCTTAGGTTTTTTAATGGTTTTAAGGGTTTTTAGGTTTTTAAGGTTTCCTTAAAATTTTCATTGGGTTTTACAGTTTTTTATATTTTTTTGATTTTTAGGGATTTCTTTATGACTTTTATGGTATTAGTTTTTTTATCAAATGTTTTTTTGAATTTTTTGAATTTTTTTTAGATTTTTGGTTTTTATGTTCATTAAGAGTTTTTTACTTTTTAGGTTTTTATATAGTTTTCAATGTTTTAGTGTTTTTTCTAGTTTTTCTATGTGTTTGTTTGGTTTCTATGGTTTTTGGGTCTTTTGGGATTTTTAGGGGTTTTAAATTTTTTTAGGCTTTTGGGGGTTTTTATTGTTTTTGGAGTTTTACGGTATTCATTGGGTTTTTAAGTTTTTAGGGTTTTTTATGTTTTTAGGTATTTTTAGGTATTTTTAGGATATTTATGGGCTATCAGTGTTTTAAGGTGTTTGAGGGTCTTTTGAGGTTTTTAGGGGATTTTAGGTTTTTAGCATTTTTGAGGATTTGGGGGTTTTTAAGGGTTTTTATGGTTTTTTGGATTTCTTGTCCTCTTTCATGTTTTTTAGGATTTTTTAATTTTTAAGGGATTTTAATAGAATTTTTATAATGTTAATAGGTTTTATGGTTTTTAGGGATTTTGAGCGGTTTATGCATTTTTGGGATTGAAGGGTTTCTGTGAAATTTTGGATTTCTATGTTTTTTTATTTTTTATTTTTAAAGGGTTACTAGAGTTTTTTTTAGTTTTTATAGTTTTTATGGGGTTTTAGGGTTTTTAAGGTTTTTATAGGGTTGTTGGGTATTTAGGTTTTTTATGTTTTTAGGGGTTTTCAGGGTTTTAGACTTTTTTAGGGGTTTTAGGGGTTTGAACTATTTTTAGGTTTTAATGTTTTCGTTTGGGATTAGAGTTTCATATGTTTTTAGGTATTTTTAGGTATTTTTAGGAGTTTTATGATTTTTATGGTATTTAGGAATTTTGAGGATTTTTCGGGGTTTAGGGTTTAATGGTGTTTTGGATATTTTTTTTGTGTGTTTTTTGGGTTTTCGGGATTTTTAGAGTTTTTTAACCTTTTTAGGGATTTAAATAGTTTTTATAGTTTTTACTGTGTTGTTAGGTTATTTGGGATATTTAGGGATTTTATGGTTTTGGGGGGGTTATATGGTTTTTGGGGTTTTTATTTTTTAGGATCTTTTTAGATTTTTTAGGGGTTTTAGTGTTTTTTTATTTTTAGGGGTTATAAGAGTTTTTAAGTGTTTAATATTGTTTTGGGTTTTACATGGTTTTCATAAATTTTTATGTTTTTTTGGATTTTAAGGGATTTTGGGGATTTTTATGTGTTTTTAGTGTTTTTATGGATTTTGATGGTTTTTAGGGAATTTATGGATTTTAAGGTTTTTTGTTGTTTTAAGTGTTTTTAGGTTTTTATAGTTTTATTAGGTAATTCAATTTTTTTGTGTTTTTTATAATTTTAGGTATTTTTACGATTTTAATGGATTTTTAGGGGTTTTTGAATTTTGAGTACTTTTTGGTTTAAATGGGTTTTATGGTTTTTTTGGGGTATTAGTTTTAATTTTTTTTTGTTTTTATGTTTTTTTTATTTTAAAAAAAATCATGGGTTTAATGGGTTTAAGATTTTATTTGTTATTTAGGGGTCTTTAGGGTTTTATATGGTTTTATGGGTTTCTTTGGTTTTTATAGATTTTAGCGTTTAAGTGTTTTTATGGTTTTTAGCATTTTTTGTTTCTTAGTAATTTTTTGTTTTTTTAGTTTTTAATGTTTCATATGGGGTTTTAGGAATATTACGGTTTTTTACATTTTTAGGTATTCTTTCTATTTTTATAGTATTTTTATAGATTTTAGGGTTCTTAGGGATTTTGAGGGGTTTTAGGGTTTTTAGGGTTTTTAGGGGTTTATTTTTCTAGGGTATCAGCGTTTGTTGAGTTTTAAGGTGATTTATGGTGTTATAGAGTTTTTCAAATATTATTTGGGGTTTAAAGTTTTTTTAGAATTTTTAATGGGTTTTTAGGGTTTCAATACATTTTTAGTGGTTTTTATGTTTTTAGGTTTTTTTGGGTATTTACTATCTATTTAGGGTTTTTAGGGTTTTATAATTTTTAGGGTTTTAATGTATATAAGTGTTTTTAGGTTTTTAAGGATTTATTAGGGAATATCAAGGATTTTAGGATATTTTTTTCATGAATTATTGGGGATTTTTAAATTTTTATGGGTTTTAGGGATTTTTCAGGGTTTTTTCATTTTTAGGTTTTTAGGGATTTTATGTTTTTTAAGGTTTTAAATTTTTTTATATGAATTTTCATGGTTTTAGGGTTTTTTATGTTTTTTTGTATTTTAGGGATTTTAATATTTTTATGGGGTTTTGGGGATTTTGATGGTCTTAGGTGTTGTATTGGTATTTGTTTTTTTTGGGTTTTTAGAGGTTTTTATAGTGTTTGATATTTTTAGAGACATTTAATGTTTTTAGGGGGTTAAAAGGGATTTTGAAGTTTTTAGTGATTGTTTTGGTTTTTTTGAGTTTCAAGGGTTTTAAAGGTTGTTAGGGGGTATTGTAGTTTTTGGGAGTTTTTAGTGTTTTTCGAGTTTTAGTGATTTTTGAATTTTTTAGGTTTTTTAGGGTTTAAGTGTTTTTAGGTTTTTATGGTTTTCTATGGGGTTTTCTATGTTTTATGTATTTTTATGTTTTTAGGTATTGTTATGTGCTTTTTAGAGTTTTCTTTTATTTTAGGGATTTTGGGGATTCTATGGGTTTTAGGGTTTTATGGTTTCTTATGGTTTATTTCGGTTTTTAGTGTTTTTTTGAGTTTATATATTTTTTTTGGGGTTTTAGTGGTTTTTATAATTTTTTAGGGTTTAATTTGTTATTAAATTTTTTACTAGGTTTTAAGGGTTTAATGGGGGTTTTAGGGTTTTTAATGTTTTCGAGTGTTTTTAGGGTTTCATTGTTTTTTTAGGATTGTATTGATTTTAGGACTTTTATGTTTTTTGTTTTTTAGGGGTATTTTGTATTTTTAGTGTTTTTAAGGTTTTTTGGTTTTTTGGTTTTTATGATTTTCTTGATATTTTTTGGGTTTAAGGTTTTTATGGTTTCTAAATTTTTTTGTGGGTCAACGATTTTTATAGTTTTTAGTGGGTTTTATGTCTTTCAGGGAATTAGGTTTTTATGGGATTTTGTGAGTTTTTTTGGTATTTTAGGGTTTTGTAGGGATTTTTTAAATTTTTTATCATTTTTATTATTTTTAGGGATTTTAAATGTTTTTTGGTTTTATAGGTTTTCTTAGGGGTTTTCTAGGTTTTTAGATTTTTTATGTTTCAGTGATTTTTTTGGGATTTTTTAAGAATTTTATTGTTTTGAGGGATTTTTAGTGTTTTGGGGATTTTTAGGTTTCTTATGGGTTTTAAGTGTTTTTATATTTTTAAGCCATTTTTATTGTTTTTTATTGTTATATTGATTTTTTACAATTGTAGTGATTTTTTGAGAATTTTATTGGTTTTTTAGTATTTATAGTTTTTAGGCATTTTGAGGGGTTCGTGGTTTTTTTTGTTTTTTGGGTATATATGGTTTTTAGGGGCTTTAGGTGTTTTTTGTGATATTATTGGTTTTAAAGGGTATTCATATTATTTTACATTGTTTGCTGTTTAAAGGGATTTTAGAATTTTTTTGGGTTTTTAATGGTTTTATTGATTTTTAGGGTTTTTATGGTTTTTAGGGTTTTTATGGGTTTAAAGGATTTGTAGAGGTTTTAGGGTATTTCTATAGTTTTTTAAAAAAATTTGGGATTTTATAAGATTTAATTAGCTTTAGATTTTTAAGGTTTTATTAGGGTTATTAGAGTTTTTAGGGTTTTTACGCTTTTTGGATTATTATGGTTTTTAGTGTTTTTATGGGTGATAATTTTTTATGTTTTGAACAATTATAAGTTTTTTTTTATGTTTTTATGGTTTTGTTAGGGGTTTCTAGGGTTTTTAGGGTTTTTACATTTTTAGGTATTTTGATGGATTTTTAGGAGTTTTACATTTTTTTTGGGTTTTATGGATTTGAAAGGTTTTTAATGTTTTTAGGGGTTTAGGGTTTTAATTGTTTTTTAGTGTTTTTATATTTTTTATTGTTTTTTGGGGGGTTTGGTATTTTTTGAGTTTTGTTGGGTTTTTAAGGTTTTTAGAGATTTTTGGCATTTTAAAGGTTTTACAGGGTATTTATAGTATTAGTGATTTTTAGGGGTTTTTATGGGAATTTATGGTTTTTATGGTTTTAATGATTTTTATAGTTTTTGAGGTCTTTATGGTTTTTATTTGTTTTATGTTTTTATGAGATTTAAGTGTTTTTAGGTTTTTCAGGTATTCTTAGGGTTTTTCAGTTCTTTTAGTATGTTTACATTTTTTGGGATTTCTAGGGATTTTTTAGCATTTTTATGTTTTTTTTGAGTTTTTAAGGATTTTGTGGGGTTTTAGGGTTTTTAGAATTTTTAGGCTTTTTCAGGGGGTTTAAGCGTTTCTAGTATTTTAATGATTTCTTAGGGTTTTTAGTGTTTTTTTAAAATTTTATTTATTTTTAGGGATTTTAATGATTTTAATGGGGTTTTAATTATATATGAGGGTTTCTAGTGTTTTTATGGTTTTTTGGATGTTTTTTTTATATTTTTAGCATTTGATTGGGTTTTTAGATTTTTTTAATATTTTCATGAGTTTAAAAGGGTTTTAGAGTTTTAGTGGGTTTTTAGGTTTTTATGGGGTTTTTATGGTTTTTATGGTTTTTTGGGGTTTTATGTTTTTATAAGTTCTTATGGGTTTTAGGGTAATGTGGGGGTTTTTAGTATTTTTAACATTTTTAGGTATTTATGAATTTTAAGTGGTTTTTGTTTTTTACTATTTTCTTTCCATTTTTCAAGTATTTTATTGTTTTTAATGTTTTTTTGGTATTTTTAGTTTTTTTATAATTTTATGGGGTTTTAGGGATTTTAGAAATATTCAGGGGTTTCAAGGGTTTTTGGGTTTTTATGTTTTTTAGGGTTTTATAATTTTTTTAGTTTTTTGGAGTCTTAAGTGTCTTTAGGTTTTCATGTTTTACATTTTTTTTCATATTCTTTAGTTTTTTTGTTTTATGTAATGTTACAAGTTTTTATGATTTCTATGGTTTTTAGGGTTTTTATGGATTTCTTAGAGTGATTTCATATTTTTTAGTGGTATTTAGTGTTTTTATGGGATTTGGGGGTTTTAAAGGTTTTTAGGGATTTTAGTGGTTTTTAGGGTATTTAGGGTTTTATAATTTTTTAAGTTTTATGGGTTTTATTTTCTTTTAGGTTTTTAAGGTTTTCAAAGGGGTTTCATGGGTTTTCATGGTTTTTTTACATTTTTAGTGATTTTAGTGGATTTTTATGGTTTTTAGGGGTTTTAGGTATTTTGAGGGTTTTCATTGGGTATTTAGGGATTTTAGGGACTTCATGGTTTTTTGGGGTTTTAAGGATTTATTTTTGTTCGTAGGGGTTTTAATGTTTATATATTTTTTAATGCTTTTAGGTGTTTAAAGGATTTTTAGTATTTTAAGTGTGGTTTTATGGGTTTTATGCTATATTAAGGTTTTTAGTGGTTTATGGTTTTAGGTGTTTTTAGAGTTTTATATTCCTTTTAGGGTTTTTAATGTTTTTAGGATATTTATGGGTTTTTATTTTTTTAGGTGTTTAAGGTTTTCTAAGCGGATTTTAGGATTTTAGGGATTTGACTTTTAGGGACTTTTTAGTCTTTTTAAATATTTTTATGGTTTTTAGTGGTTTTAGTGATTTTGCGTGGTTTTAGGGTTCCTTAGGGTTTTATGGTGTTCTAAGGGTTTTAGAATTATTTAGGTTTTTTTGGATTTAACTATTTTTGGGGTTTATGGTTTTCTTTTTTGTTCTCATGGGATTAAATGTTTTTTACGATTTATGGGTTTTAAGGTGTTTATAGAATTTTTATGATTTTTTGTATTTTTCGAGATTTTGATGGGTTTTATTGTTTTTTAGTGCTTTATGGTTTTTTTGGTTTTTAGATCTCTTTTTAAGTTCATAGGGTTTTCATTTTTTTTTAGAGTTTTTTAGTAGTTTTTATGTTTTTATCCATTTTAGGGGTTTTATGGTTTTTAGGGGTTTTTAAGGTTTTTAAGGCTTTTTAGGGTTTTTAACATTTTCTAGGATTTTATGGTTTTAAAGTGTATTTAGTTTTTTATGTTTTTCATATGGGTTTTTTGGGTTTCTAGGGATTTTTATAGTTTTAGGGACTCTTAGGGATTTTTAGGATTTTTATGGTTTTAAGGGTTTATAGGGATTTTGAGGGATTCTATGGTTTTTTAGGGTTTTTTGTTTTTAAAATTTTTCTAAGGGTTTTTCAGTGATTTAGGATTCTTAAATTTTTAGGGATTTTTAGGGATTTTTTAGGGGATCTTATTGTTTTTTAGGGGTTTGGTGATTTTGAGGGTTATAGGGGTTTTGGGTTTTTGTGTTTTTAATTTTTTTTGGGTTTTAAAAGTTATTTAGAGTTTTTAATAGGTTTTTAGGGATTTATTGGTTTTTAGGTTTCTCTTGATTTTTAGGGGTTTTATGGTATTTATGTTTTTTAGATTCTTTTCATGGTTATTATATTTTCTTTTATTTCTAAGGGGGTTTAGGTGGTTTTAGGTTTTAATGGTTTTCTATGGGGTTTTCAATATTTTTATAGGTTTTTTTTGTTTTTTTGGTCATTTTAATGATTTTTTTATGGTTTTTCTTGTTTTATGCATTTTGATGATTTTTAGGGTTTTTAATTTATTAAGGGTTTTTGTGGTTGTTAGGGTTTTTTTATAATTTTTAGAGTTTTAAGGTTTTTTAGGGGTTTTAAAAGTTTTTACATTTCAAAGGTTTTCTTTTCGGTTTTCAGGTTTTTTTGGTTTTTTATGGTTTTAGGGATTTTTTAATGATTTTATGGTTTTTTTGTTCTATATATTGTGTGGGGTTTTAGGGTTTTGAGGTTTTTTAGGGTTTTTATCATTTATTTTGTTTTTAGGGGTTTAAATTTTTTTAGGTTTTTATATTTTTCTTAGGGGTTTTAATGTTTTTTTGGGGTTTTATGATTTTAGGTATTTTGATGGATTTTAGGATTTTTATGGTTTTTTAGGGTTTTTTGGTTTTTGAGGGTTTTTTCTATTTTTAAGGGATTTTGGGGGATTATGGTTTTTGAGGTTTTAAGTTATTTTTTGAGATTTTTAGGGTTTTATAAATTTTAAGATTTTTTAATGTTTTAGGTTTTTAAAGGGTTATTATAGTTTTTATTAGTATTTTTTTGGGTTTTTATTGGGTTTTAATATTTTTATGGTTTTTAGGGGTTTTATGGTTTTTAGATGGTTTAGAGTCATTTTATATTTTTAGTGTTTTTAGCATATTATTGGTTTTGGGTGTTTTTAGGTTTTTATGGTTTTATTAGGGGTTTTTATTGTTTTTAGGGGTTTTATGTGTTTAAAAATTTTTTAGGGATTTTTTAATATATTTTTTTTGGTGTTTTGGTATTTTAGATATTTTGATGTGTTTAAAGGTTTTTAGTTTTTTTTATGGTTTTTAGGTTTTTTACAATTTTTTAGGTTTTTAGGGGTATTATGTGTTTTTAGTTTTTTAATGTTTTCTTAGGGTTTTTATGGTGTATTGGGTATTTTATGTTTTTTTGGATATTTAGATATTTTTACAGGTTTTATCGATTTTTATGGTTTTTAGGAACTTTTCTGGTTTTTAGAGTTTTATCAGTTTTATGGTTTTTTTTTGATTTTCTGGTATTTTTTGAGTTTTCTTGGATTTTTAAGGGATTCGAGTGGGTTTTAACTAGTGTATGGGTTTAAAGGGTTTTATTTTTTAGTGGTTTTATTGTTTTTATGTGTTTTGTGGTTATAAGGGGTTCTTAAGGTTATTTTGGTTTTTAGGGGATTTAATATTTTTACGTTTTTATGGTTTCGTAGGGTTTTTAAGGGTTTTAAAAAAAATACATTTTTTGGATTTTTTTTGTTTTTGTATGATTTTATTGTATTTATGATTTTTAGGGATTATGAAGGGTTTTTTGGTTTTTTTTATTTATAATTTTTTAGGGTTTTATGGTTTTTTATGAGTTTTAAGGATTTTTAGAGTTTTTTATGTTTTTTAGGTTTTAAAGGTATTTTATAGTTTTTAGTGGTTTTAGGGTTCTTATGGGTTTTGATGTGTTTTTATGTTTTTAAGTGATTTTATGGGTTTTAGGGGTCTTTAGGGGTTTAAATGACTTTTTAGGGTTTTTAGGGGTTTTAGAATCTTTAGGGTTTTCAATGGTTTTAAGTTTGTTGACACTCCGTTTCATCACATGGATGAAAATTTTACAAAGGGAAATGCCTTAGAAAATGGAAGAAAAAATAAACGTAAAATGCAACGATTTACAAAGGATCAAAAAGTGGTTAACTCGAAATGGCCCAAATCATTAGCAGAGAGCAAGTACATGCACAACCCCTCACTTGCATGACCAGTCTCCTTGGTCAGGGTAACATATTTTCCAATAAATAGACATGTTGGGCCTTCATTTATGAGGATGAATTTCCCTAAATGTCGACTGCTGCTCTAATCGCCCTAGTGCTTCGCCCAAGTGCTTCTCCCTAGTGCTTCTCCCTTGTGTTTCAAAACCTCTAAGGTAGTTTTATAATACCTAAAGAGAAGGAATTTAAGGTTGATAGTGAAATTATTTCCTTTTAGTGTTAATAATGAATAACACTTTGATGACTAGTTCTCCCCCCTCCCGATTTAAGAACACTTGCGTGATCGGCCTTCTTCAAACATGAATTTGCATGAATCACTTATGGGAATACATGTTAAGACCTTTAAATGCATTATAGAAGTCTCATATATGTGTAGTCATCCGGGGTTTTCTTCATGTAATGTGAAACCAATTTTCCCAAACCTACTTGTATGGTGACCAGTTACACGGTGAACTATTTGTGCACCCATTCTTGGTTCACCTCACCTTCTTAGAATGCTCAAGCCTTTTACGAAGCCTACTTCAAAGACATTCATGGTGGATCTTCTCTTTTATTGGATACATTTTCTAAAAGGGATCATTTTGAAACCTCCACCAAGGCCTCATGACATACAAAACCATAGGGAAAGATACATCAACATGTCTCCTCTTTGGGTTTGTATTTTTATGGTCAGACGTTTTCCCACACTTGTCTTACCAGAGGTTAATGATCCTCCGGACATATGTAGGTTTGTATATCAATGGTCACATGGAACCTTACCCTAGGTATTGTGTTGAGGAGTTACTGATCTTGGATTTCATTGATAGGACTTTATCCTCCCCTTATCATCTTTGAGATCCAGATCCTCCGCTCATTAGTAAGGAGTGTGGAGATGACACTTTCTTTTTTTCCTTTGAAAAAGGAGAAGTATCCCTCCTCTCCTAGGACCAATAAAAGATAATCCATCCTGGTGCAAGTCCCTATAATTTCATGTAGGAGGTTGCAATCTTTTTCCTGTATACATCCTACAAATTTACTCCTCACTTAGATTGGACTCATGTTCAATGTAAATAAAAGAGAGGTAAGTGCCTTAGTAGTGACCTCTTCCATCGTTGCCCCGACCTCTTCCACCAGCAAAGGAGGAAAAGTGTGTGTGGTTTATAGAATCTTTCACATTCTCTAGTTTCTCAAACTGATCACGACTCAAATTGGATTAGAGGTTTGAAACGATCACAACACCCATGCAATCCCTCAAAAGTAAGACTACAGGAAAATAGTGTTTTAGCAGCGGGTTTTCATACCCTCCACTAAATGTTTTTCAACCAAAAAATTTACGACAAGTTTTTAGTGGCATTTTTCAAAACCACCTCTAAATATTTTTAAAATATTTTTTATAATTGTTTTAAAAAAATTCCCAAAACAAAATTACAATTAATTTTAGCAGTGGTTTTAAAAAAACTGTGAAATTGAAGAAAAAAATTTAAAAATTATTAATTAATTAATTATTATTTTTCATTTATCATTTACAATCAAATATAGTTTATTATTTATAATTTAATATAATTTTAATGTGTCAATAAATAATTTTTTATAATTATTAGTTAATAATAATGTGAAACATCAAACAGACATATAAAAACCTAAAAACAAAACTTCAACATCAAACAACCACAACTTCTAATCTGACAGTCCATTTCATCTCCATAAGTGGTAAAATTGAAGCTTATGAAATGAGATAAAACCAAGTGAGATTTAAAACATGTGATAATCAGAAGAAAAAAAATATTTGAATTTCAAAAAGGTCAAAAATCAAACTCAGACTTCAAATGACCATAACTTTTAATCTAGGAGTCTTTTTGGGCTCTACCACATATCAAATCAAATCATACGATGATTTCTATGCTGTTTAGATCAAGTATAAACTCCTTGAGAATTATACAATTTTTTCTTCTTCTAGAAAGGCTAAGATGGCCTCCAAAATACAGGTTTTAATTACTGACCCTGATTTCATAAAATTCAAACAGATACAAATTCTGATCCAAGGGTTTTTTTGGCATATACCACATATCACGTCGAAGCTCATTTCATAATCTTTGATTTGATTGGTTGTGGTGTTGAAAAAGGATTCCCTGATTACATTTTATGACTATTTCAGTGTTTTTTGGGTTTTCATAGGTTCTTAATGTTTTACAATTTATTTACTTATTTATTAGTTATTTATTTATTTATTTAATATTAATTAATTAATTAATTATTAATTACTTAATTACTTTATTTATTAATTAATTAATTATCTATAATTATTTTTTAATTTATTTGTTTGTTTATTTATTATTTACTTTTCATGAACACAGTAATAAATAATTAATTCATAATTATTTATTTATTATTAGTTGATTATTCATTTAATTATTAATTATTATTTATTAATTATTTATTAATTATTAATTAATTATTAATTAATCATTTATTAATTATTTAATATTGAATATTGAATATTAAATATTAATTATCATTTATTAAATATTAGTTATAATTCATTATTAATTATTAATTATTAATTGTTTATTATTTATTATTTATTATTTATTATTTTTTATTTATTTATTTATTTATTATTTATTTAATATTTAATCTCTATTCTTTATTAATTGTTATTTAGTATTTATTTTTTATTATTTTTTATTTTATTTCTAAATTATTAAATATTTATTTATTATTAGTTTAGTATTCATTATTTATTCATTTACGTATTTATTATTTATTTATTCATTATTCATTATTTATTAATTATTAATTATTAATTTATTTATAATTTATTAATTTTTTATTAATTATTTATAAATTTTTACATTTGAATTATTAATTATGAATTCTTATTTCTGAATGATCAGTTGTAATATATTTTTTATTAATAATTATTTATTAATAATTAATAATTAATTATTATTTATTATGTATTACTTATTATTTGTTATTTACAAATTTATTTTTAATTTATTAAATAATTATTTATTATTAGTTTATTGTTCCTCTATTTATTTATTTATTTATTACTTATTTATTCAATTTTCATTATTTATTCATTATTAATTAATTAATTATTAATAATTTATTAAATATCTATTAAATATTTATAGTTTTTTAAATATTAAATATTAAATATCTATTCTTAATTTTTAGTGATCAATTATAATTTTTCAACTATTAATAATTATTTAGAATTATTTATTTATTGTTTATTTTTTCTTTTTTTATTTTTTATTTTTATTATTTATTATTTAGTATTTAGTATTTAGTATTTAGTATTTATTATTTATTATTTATTATTTATTTATTTATTTCCTCATTCATTTAATCATTTATTTATTATTTATTTATTTATTTATTTATTTATTGGTTTATTTTTAATTTTTAATTTATTATTTATTATTTATTATTTATTAATTTATTTTTATATTATTAATTTTTTATGAATGAATTATTAATTACTTATTTATTATATATTCATTATATATTAACTATATATTTATTATTTATTTATTCGTGGTTTATTATTTATTTTTTATTATCTATTATTTATTAATTTATTATTTAATTATCATATATGAATTTATTTTTTAATTAATTTTTTATTTATACATTACTTATATAATATATGTTATATATATTATAAATTATAAATTATTTATTATTTATTATTTATCATATATTATATATTATATATTATATATTATATATTATATATTATATATTATATATTATATATTATATATTATACATTATATTTTATATTTTATATTTTATATTTTATATTTTATATATTATATATTATATATTATATATTATATATTATATATTATATAGTATTTAATATTTGTCATTTACAATTTACAATTTAATATTTACTATTTACTATTTACTATTTAATATTTACCATTTAATATTTATTATTTATTATTTACTATTTATTATTTACTCTTTACTATTTAGTATTTACTATTTCTATTTTCCATTTATTTCCATAATATATATTTCTTTCTTTATTACTTCTTTATATTATTTATATTAATTAGTAATTTGTAATTAGTAATTATTAAATATTAATTATTACATATTAATTATTGATTTTTGATTTTTGATTTCTAATTTTTGATTAATTATTAATCATTATTGATTAATCATTATTGGTTAACAATTATATTTTTTGTATCTATTTCTTATGTATTATTTTATTTTCTAATTAATATATATATATATATATATATGTATATTAAATTTGATTTATTGACCACATGAAGAACTTATTGGAGTAGTAAAGTCTTTGGAGAATAAGCCAGTGGTAAGGGGATTAAATCACACCCAATGCAGAATTTCTATATATGGCATGGGTATGGGCATGGGCATGGGCTTGTTCATGGAGATGGGCATGAAAATGGTAATAATAAATAATAAATAATGAATAAATAATCAAAAATAATTAATAAATTAATTAATTATGAAAATAATTATTTATTTATTTATTTATGAAATAAATAAATAAATTATAAAATTAAATATAATTAATTAATTAATTTATAAAATAAAATATATTAATTATTCAATTATGAAAATAGAAAAATAAAAACAAAAAATAATAATTTTTTTTAAAAAAATAAAAAATGATTTAGTGATGGTTTAAACCACCACTAAAAACCCACCGCTAAATCATTCTGCGATAGTTTTAAAAAACCGCCGATAATTGATTGTCGCTATACGGTTTAGCGGTGGTTTTCCAAAACCATCGTAGAAGGATTTAGCGGTGGTTTAAACCGTCGATAAATGAAAATTTTGGTGAAGTGTAATGAACTATGAGAACTCTGATTCCCTCTATAAATGGGATACGTAGGAAGTCTTCTTAAGACCCGAGATCCATACCTTATCATCCATGAAATGAGAAATCATACCCCCCATAACTAGGGCATCCTCCTTAAGAGTAAGTCCCAATCCTAATTCCCTTAATCTGGGTATCATCCTTTGGAATAAGTCCCAAATTAAGCCACCTAAAATTCCATGAGTTAAGAAATCTCTCATGAATCCTGTTACAAGGGTATACTCTTTAGGAGTAATTCCCACCCAATTTTTGTGAAAGGTCCATACTCCCCTATGAGACTTACTGAACTATGTGGGCTTTGATTCCCATCCAAATGGGATACGTAGGAAGCCTCCCTGAGGTTCCAACCCATGATTCCAAATCATCCCTATTCTTTTTGGGTCATATCCCTAAAAGGGTCTAATTCAACATGGAACCTCATATCCCTTCCAAGCCCCTTGGGCTGTTTCGACATAAGCCCCAAACTAAACATTGACTAGGCACATTCCGCCTACCATAGGACATTAAACAATATGGTTGGGTCCTTATCACATGACCAAAAAAATTATGATGTGTCTCATTAAGCATCATCGAACTATATGGGTTCTAATCCCTTTCACAAGGATACATAGGAAGAACATCTATTGGTTTCATCCCAACATCAAAACAAATTTCGTCTCCCTAAATGACAATAAACCCTAGAGTAAACCTTTATCTACCTAGATGACAATAAACTCTAAAGTAATCTTTTTCCTCCCTATACAATGATAAATTCCATATTGACATTCGTCTACCTGGATGATCATAAACTCTAGAGTTCCCCACCGAGTGGCTTAAAAATCAGCACCATCGTAACAATGACTAAAGAATATCTGTGTAGTATATAAGAGGATACCATTGATGGAGAACCTTGAATATATTTATATATATATATATGTCTCCATTGATGAAGAACCTCAAATACATACAAATGATTCAGAATTACACACATACTAATAATTGATTGCAAATATCAAGAAAAACCTACATTATTCATAGTAAATTAATAAGGATTCATGAACATATCATAAATATATAATGGAGTACCAAAGTAGGAAATAATTCCCCTTAAAAGGGTGTGATGAGACCAACCTCCAATCCTCTCAACCAATATGAGTTCTTAACCATCATGGGTGAAAATCATTAATGAGCACCTACCTTTAGAAAGAAGGTCCATTTGGGTATAGAACTATTGGATGTTTCCAGATCCATAAACAAAAAATGTTGGAAACCATTCAGAAATAGTGATTCCTAACCAGAACACGCATTTTGAATGATACAAAAAAATGGTGAACCCGACATGATTCCTTAAATAAGATGATGGTGTTACCCATCAATCAAGCCCCAATCAATTTAAAAAAGAGGTCCCAACATGTCTATCAATCATGCATGTGCACATTAAAAAAGATTGTTGTTTTTCAGAGTTAATTTTTTTTTCATGTATACAGTCACTTTCTTCCATGAACTCCTTTCATTCCAATTTTCTTCCTTTCGATTTTCACCAACAAACTCTTCAGTTGCTTCTCAAGTTGGATCCTCGTCTACTTGAAGGATTCCATCATCGACTCAATGTCTTTAACGCTGGTTCTATAATGCACTATTTTGAGAGTACCATCAACACAGTACTATTCCATCCTTGGAGGCTGCCTGACGGACCCTCCAAATCAAGAACAACCCTCGATCGTCCAACCAATTATGACAGATGGTCCAAAAGGAGATGGTGCCAATCACCGCTTTCCACATTTTTGGGAGATTATCCCTAAAATTAAATCCCCAATCCCTTCCATATTCCAAGGTGGTTTACCAAGTGGCCACCTATGGCCTCATCGTGAAGACACATGGGTCCTTCCCAAGGGTCCATGCCAACAATCGCCGCTGCCAGCGTCGTGCGGCAGTAATCCCTCAACGTGATGAGGGTGTTTTTTTAGCTATTTGGCCCAAGTTCCTTAGACCTTGGCACAAAATAAGGGCTGAAGTGGAAAATAAATTGCTAATAGGGAGCATAGTTTTACCTTTTCCCCCTCCATAGAATCCCACCAACCCAATTGGGTGGAAAATATCAAGCATGCACTTACACCCGTATGCCTTCATTTTTTCGGCCACCAGGATCATCTGGAGGCACCCAACCAATCCCATAATACAAATCCCATGGAGTACCCTGAGAAGGAACATACACTTGATTACAATCATTAATCCTATCATCAGACTAATCTGGAAGAATTCAATGAATCCTGCCAACCCAATTTGGCGATAACCCGCAAGAAGGAACATACACCACCCTATACACATCAAGTTTGGAAACAACCTTATTTAGAAACACCCAAAGAAGTTGTTCAGAAAACTTCATTGAAAACCCAAAGGAAGGCTTAAATTTATACCCCAAATCATGAGTAATGGCAGTATCCAATAGTAGGAAAAATAGGATTGGAGTAGGTACATACACCTACTCCAGATAGGGGATGGAAATATAATCTCGTTTCGGCCGCTGAAGTCACCAAGAACATCTTAGAAATGGGGAAATTGTAGAAACAGATTCATACTCATATCCTGGAGACTTACCTAGAAGTCATCACATTTACAATAGTTGTACCTGAGGGATAGAATCATAACTCTATCCCCACAAGCAAGGCATCTCAACCACATGCCCCCCCCCAAATACATACATACCTTTGTTCCTGTCTAGGAGGGTTATGGGGCATACTACCGTATATCCTACGGACAATATAATCAGGAACATAAACTAGTTCCAATTTGAGATGATCAGCCTATTCTGATATCCACTCCAAAGAAGGCATATACACCTTCCCTTGATAACCACTTTTCCTGGTAAGTGGCCCCAACTTCTTGTAGGAAAGCATCCAAGAAAAAGGGTTATCAAACACAATTGGAAAATCGAGATCTAATTAATAATTTGGAATCACTCAATGTTGGAGTTCTTGAAGCCCTCATACATTTTCTATTTTAGCTGAAGATCCTACCCTCCCATTACCAATTTATGTGATCAGTATTAGTAACTGTGAAGGTCATCATCAGACACTTCCTCACGAAGGCTTGCTTCATGAAAATTCAATCAATCTTGATATCCTATTTATTTCTGAGTGCCATGGTAAGACTTTGTGTGTCTATAAGAGTACAAATAAAGAGGGTATCCCTTTTATATAATCCACCATGATGGTCCTCCCCATGATAGTATTTTCTTCAACTATTCTCTCCACATTAGTGATTCACATTGTCGTGAAATTTCTCCGACTGACAGTGTAGTGAAGAGAAAACCATTTATATTTAGGAACCTGAAAATAAAAGTCCATTCATGTCTAAATCCCTGTCACTAGTGGGTGAAATTATTTCTCAATATAAAGACAACCCAATCTGACGACCATTCTTCAAACCACCCTTGGTCCATTTATCTTCCAATTCAATAGAGGAACTCTCTAATGATCTTGTTGATTCTGATAAAGAGAAAGGAAAATTACAACTTTGGTATGATAATGTAGAGAAACCTCTAGAAAAGATGAAGAGGATATGTTTAATGTGTGAAAATAAGTAGATAAGTGTAAAATACCAACTAGGTCCTAGCCTTTGGCCACATCTCAATACAATATTCAAGAGATGTTGACCGAAGATTGTATCCGTGATATCCACCTCAACATAAGAAAGAATATTTATCATCTAAAATCCACAGTTTTACCATATAAATAATTTTAATGTCATGATAAGGTATATTAAGGGTTGCAACATCAAACTGACTTGGAATCTCACCTGGATTCCTGATATCCATAGATCGAGAAGAAATAGGAAGCCCTTTAATGTGCATGCCTTTATGCATTAGTTAGGTTACAACAATTGATCGCAGATATACCATATGTTGTTCATATTAGAGGATGGGTTTTACATAGAGAATTTTGTTTTCACTACACTCCAAATCCCCCCCCCCCCAAATTGGTCTCATGAAATTTTATTTACTCAGGACAACTACAACAAACAAACTCTTTTCATAAATAAAGTGAGGCTAAAAAAGAATAGGCCTCAACCGACTTCCATTAGTGTAAGACCCAAATAGAGTAATATATTGATATATTTTTCATCAAGCATCTGATAAAATCAATAAGACCTACCCTTAGAGGATTGCATCCATAAAATTTCACAAATTTATGAAATAGCACAGTAGTCTTCCGAAGTAGGTGAATTATGTGAGTGCCTGATAATGCACCAAACCAATGTTCAGAATATAATTCAAAAAAACAGAAGAGATGTTACACTGATATCATCCCTTTTGTTTAGGATCCACCCCAGCCCACAGGGTTGGAGGATTTTTTAACACAACACTCAGTGTCAAAAAACAGAGCCTGAAATGTTGAAAAAGAAGAATAGGAGCAGCCCCATCGTACAGGGATGGGGGATTTTTCACATTCACAATCCCCTCCTTAGTGGATGTCTATTTTCTCCCAATTGGGGAAGAATACACAAAATGAACACATGACTAAACTATATGAGGATTCCCTTCATGTTATAATCTACCAAAAATTTCTTGTGGAACTAAAAAATAGAAGTAAAAATTCTCATGGAGGGTATGGAAGAGGGTGATCTCACAAAGACACTAATAGAATGTCAGTAATTAATTTTTC
This sequence comes from Viscum album, assembly GCA_963277665.1. Classification (NCBI taxonomy): domain Eukaryota; kingdom Viridiplantae; phylum Streptophyta; class Magnoliopsida; order Santalales; family Viscaceae; genus Viscum; species Viscum album. The sequence goes on from CAUJRU010002608.1 coordinate 33,744, forward strand.
ACTAGTGAATGTCATCAATGCCATCATTGAAGATCCTCTTGAAAATGAATCCAGTGTAAGGAAGTTAGAGGATTAAGTTCTTATGCATAATGCAGTTTACATTGATGGAAACGAATTCGGTGTATGTACATAAAATTTGAGGATTACCCAAAATTTAAGCATCCTCTTGAATAATCAACTTCCACCTATTCTAAAGGAACCTAATAAGGTAAAATTTAATGGTTATACCATGTCTCACATTTCCCATGGATAAGGTCAATCCATTTTTCTTGAGGAATGATTTTCCTAGAAATAGGAGGAGATGAAGGAGTTGAGAAGACTCAATACGGAGTTAGTCCGAGGCAGCTTTCCTGCCAGATATACTCCACAAGTAGGTCCTCATCTTGTACTTCCAATAAGAGCACCTCTGAAAAGAGGGTTTTTTGTAACTAATGATGTGGATATTGAATTCTTTTTATTGGGTAAATAACCAAAATTGGTTCAAACACATCCTTACTGGACTGTCCACATGGGTTATCCAAGGAAAATACCAACAGAACCACCACCAAGGGTCCTACCAGTTTCCTCAAAAGTTGTCACACCACTTCAGGCTCTAGCTGCTGCACCTATTCAGGTTCCATCTGGCCATATATTCCTCAAATTCTTATGAACACCATTGAGTCATTTATGACTTGATTGGAAGCTATGGAAGGACGACACACACCAGTTCAATTAGAAAATATGGTTTATCCTAAATGGGTGGATCTGACCCCTCATACTATAAACATTTGGAATCATACATTTCCAATGTTCAATTGATCAGGAGATCTAGAGTAGCACTTGCTGTATTTATTCTCCTACTTTTATCCCATGACGGGGACCCCTGAGAAAAAGGAAGTGGTGAAACTCATATTATTTGTACAATTGTTGCAGGGGCCAACCTTTGTATGTTACATGAGTTTGCAGTCATGACCAATAACTGGAAGGGAAGATCTCAGTAAGAAGTTCCTTTTCAATTTCATCTCAACACTACAGAAGAAAATATTTTTCAATCTCACAAACTAGAAGCAAAGATAGAATGAAAGAGTTTCATATTTCATTTTTTGATTGAAAGGATTAACATACTCCTTGAATATACCACTCCCTCAATAAGATTTGTTTCCCATTTGTGTATCAAATCTCCATGATGAGTTGCACACACCATTAATCCCAATGATATACATATGAGGGTTTTAAGATCTCGACTCGATTTCTCAACAGGTTTAAAACTCCATAGAAGATACTAGATCCAAATCCTAAGTAATACTATCATCTCTAGGACAAAGAGCAGGAAAAGAATAGGCTACTACAGTTACATTTAAGCATTCCCCTATGCCCACTCCTACTTCAAAACCCTCATCATATTGTAGGGATCCACCTCCTGAGATTCAGCAATAATGACCACCTCATCAAGATGATCAAAAATATCAAAGGTGAATAATTTTTTAGAAGTTAAAAAGCAAGGACTATTCATTTTGAAATGAGTGATTCCCTGATTACTTCATCTTAGTTTTAGAAAAAAACTTAGTTAATTCTCCAAGGATAAAGAACCCTAACAAAAAAAGAGACAAGGACCTAGAAAACTATTTCCCCTTCCATCAAATGTTGGGGAACCCCATCTAGGTGTGTTTTGTTTTAAGGGACCTCCTACAAAAGATGGTGGACGCTGGGAAATTAAAGCTAAATAATTAACCAGTCTAGGTAGCATGTGTTATTGTTACTGATCCAGAGGATGAAGGAAAGTAGAGGGAAGTCAAAAGAAAGAATGTTCCAAAATTAGATTATTAGATGGTCAAGGAAGAAAATCAACTGAACTCATTCCATTCTATGAACATATTTGAAACAACCTACTATGAATCTTACCACTTTTGTTATAGTAATGTCATCTTCATCAAAAGACGAGCCCTTTAAAGGAAAATCCTCAAATAAGCAACATGGCCAGAAGAATATGGGGAAAGAAGACGAATAATATTTTGAGTTAGGGAAAAAGCTTTCCTTAAACTTAAAATATTTTATTCCAAATATCTCAAAAGAACGGGCACTTCCCTAACAAACAGCACAACCAGATTTGACCCCCCTAGGAAGAACCTTCAATTGATGAGGATTTGGTCTTTAGTTTCAGTAATGTTATTTAGTTAAAGGATCCCTACTCAAATGATGATTCTAATTATGAACATGATTTCCCTACACTTGATTGTTGAATTGGAGGAGGAGGCCATCAAGGTCGAGGATACATGGTAAGATATGGTTGTTCTAGAAGCCATCATTCCAACAACACCCATAATCAATCTGTATATGTAGTAGAAACTCATGGGAGATCCCTCTAGTGCGATATATATGAACATGAACTATTGGAAAAGAAGGTTATACCAACGGTTCTAAGCCATTGGTATAGGATGGAAAACTGTTGGTATAGGTTATACCAACGGTTTGATCTAAAACATTGGTATATTGGTTTTATAAATTTCTCCAAATGTATACCAATGTTTTTAACCCATTGGTACTGCATTTTTGGAACTATTATACCAATGGTTTTAAACCATTGGTAATGTGGTTTTCCATAAAAACTATACCAACAGTTTAGAACCGTTGGTATTGTGTTTTTCAGCAACACCTATACCAATGGTTATAAATCATTGGTATTGGTTTTTATAGAAATCCAGAACACCTATACCAACGGTTCATTAACCATTGGTATTATTTTTCCCACAAATCCAGAACACCTATACCAATGGTTTAGAACTGTTGGTATAGTGTTTTTCCATAATTCCCCAACGGTTCTAAACTGTCGGTATTGAGTATTTCCAGAACTACAGCCCAGCAGCCCCCTCCCTCCAGTATCCCCCTCCACTATACACCTGCATAAAAAATATCACAAAAACCACATATAGTCTTAAAACAGTATAAAAACACCTAAAATAGGACAGAAAAAACACATAAAATCATCAAACTCTTCCAACCATGTCATGTACTACAATTCCATATTTCAATCTTCATAAGACAACAATCATCTGGTAGTAATTCACCTCACCCCTGCCCAACCCCCCAACCAGCATAGACCCCACCACCCCATCAAATTCTAATAGAAAAAATAGTATGACAAATACCTATTAGAGTTGAATAAGAGCTTGAAATTGGCTCATATCCCATTTTTTTTTTCTGATCCTAGATTTTGGTATGTAATGATTTGTGATGAATTTTGCATTGAAATTGTATTGTTTATAATATATGGTGAAAATGTATTTTCTTAGGAGTCTATTCACTTATGAACCCATGAGTGAAACTTCCCAACTCATGAAAAATAGTTTGCGACTATCGTTGATTAGTGTAAATTTCAGTTGTATTCACTTAAAATGATGTCCTTTTCAAACCGAAGAGAGACTTTGAGGAGTTCCATCCACACTGTGCCTTGGATTGAGGTGGGGTTGACTCGTACACATCACAAATGACCCATGGAAACTTTTCTTAAAGTATCAACAGAATCCAAATGAGTTTGGTCGGTTTTCCGTATGTCGGTTGTTGTTTTCACTTACAATCCTGTCCATTTCAAATAAAAGTGAGACGGTTTGAGTGGTACCGGCCACACTGTGCCTCATATTGAGGATAGGTTGACTCGTACACGTCACAAATGACCCATGGATACTTGTCCTAAAGTATCAACAGAATCTGAATGCATTTTGTCTATATTCCATATGTCAGTTGTTGTTTTTACATAAACTGTTGTCCATTTCAAAGAAAAGTGAGACACTTTGAGTGGTACGGGCCACACCACGCCTCGCATTGAGCTGTGGTTGACTCATACACGTCACAAATGACCCATGGATCGTTTTCCTAAAGTATCAACACAATCCAAATGCGTTTGGTTGGTTTTCTGTATGTCGTTTATTTTAATTAAAAGCGCATCCATTTTAAACAAAAGAAAGACACTTTTAGTGGGGTTGTCCACACAACGCCTCGGACTGAGGCGAGTTTGACTCATACACGTCACAAATGATCCATAGAAACTTTTCCTAAAGTATCAACAGAATTTGAATGAGTTTGGTCGGTTTTTCGTATGCTGGTTGTTGTTTTCACTTAAAATCATGTCCATTTCAAATAAAAGTGAGACAGTTTGAGTGGTACCGGCCACACCGTGCCTTAGATTGAGGCGGGGTTTACTCGTACACGTCACAAATGACCCATGTATACTTTTCTTAAAATATCAATAGAATATGAATGCGTTTGGTTCATTTTCCGTATGTTAGTTGTTGTTTTTACTTAAACTATTGTCCATTTCAAAGAAAAGTGAGACACTTTGAGTGGTGCTGACCACATAGTACCTTTTATTGAGGTGGGGTTGACTTGTACACGTCACAAATGACCCATGGATCGTTTTCCTAAAGTATCAACACAATCCAAATGTGTTTGGTCGGTTTTCCATATGTCGTTTATTTTAATTAAAAGCACATCCATTTTAAACAAAAGATAGACACTTTTTAGTGGTACCGGCCAAACCGGCCATTGGATTGAGGTGGCTTTGACTCGTACACGTCAAAAATGACCCATGGATTGTCTTCCTAAAGATTCAATTTAATCCTAATGCATTTGGTCGGTTTTCCGTATACCGGTAGTTGTTTTCACTTAAAATCCTATCCATTTCAACTAAAAGTGAGACAAGTTGAGTGGTACTGGCCACACCATGCCTCAGATTGAGGTGGGGTTGACTAGTACATGATAGAAATGACCCATGTATACATTTACTAATGCATCAATAGAATCTGGATGCGTTTGGTCCATTTTTCGTATTTCATTTGTTGTTTTTACTTAAACTGTTGTCCATTTCAAAGAAAAGTGAGACACTTTGAGTGGTGCCGACCAAACCGCACCTCGGATTGAGGCGGGGTTGACTCATACACATGAAAAATGACCCATGGATCATTTTCCTAAAGTATCAACACAATCCGAATGCGTTTGGTCGGTTTTCCGTATGTTGTTTATTTTAATTAAAAGCGCATCCATTTTAAACAAAAGAAAGAAACATTTTGTGGTACCGACCACACCAGCCCTCAGATTGAGGCGGGGTTGACTTGTACATGTCACAAATGACACATGGATTGTTTTATTAATGTTTAAACAGAATCCGAATCCGTTTGGTCAGTTTTCCGTATGCCTGTAGTTGTTTTCACTTAAAATCTTGTCCATTTCAAATAAAAGTGAGACAATTTGAGTTTTACCGGCCACACCGTGCCTCAGATTGAGGCAGGGTTGACTCTTACACGACAAAAATGATGCATGGATTCTTGTCCTAAAGTATCAAGAGAATCCGAATTCTTTTGGTCCGTTTTCCGTATGTCAGTTGTTGTTTTTACTTAAACTTTTGTCCATTTCAAATAAAAGTGAGACACTTTGAGTGGTGTCGGCCACACCACAACTCGGATTGAGGCGGGGTAGACTCGTACACGTCACAAATGACCCATGGATAATTTTCCTAAAGTATCAACACAATCCAAATGTGTTTGGTTGGGTTTCTGTATGTCGTTTATTTTAATTAAAAACGCATCCATTTTAAACAAAAGAAAGACACTTTTAGTGGTACCGGCCACACCGTCCCTCAAATTGAGGCGGGGTGGACTCGTATACATCACAAATGACCCATAGATCGTTTCCTAATGTTTAAACAAAATCCGAATGTTTTTGGTCGGTTTTCCGTATGCTGGTAGTTGTCCATATATTTTACATTCCACCATATATAAAATCATGAAACAGAACCAGATTTACACTATTGACCACCATGAATGAATGCACACAGCACCTGTTAAAAATAAATAAATCAACCATATTAGTGAGTCATTCAAAATTAATTAAATATAACTAATCCAACTCAAGTACAATACTAACTGAAAAATAAATATTACCAAAAAGATTAAATAGATTTCCTTGACCTACCTTCTCCTTCATAATCAATTTTTAGTGCACTCTAATCCAACAACCACAAACTAAAAGTGCTGTTAATAATTGTTATTAAGGGTAAAATATAAAATCTTCATATTTTTCATATTATATATGCAAAATTTTCACATAATAAAATATAAAAATTTCTCAAAATTACTCAATTTAATAGATATAAATATTATAACTAATTGGATATTTTTTGTTTTTAAATTATATTCCCAATCAATGAAAATATATAAAATAGGGAATATAAATGTTAAAAATAAATTTTTTAACCAAATAAATTTACCAATATTTCATTATCATTAAAATCCATTTATCAAAATCAAAAAGACACACACTAATTTATATTTTTTAACCAAGGGAATTCATCACCTAATAAATCATTTTCCACCTCAAAAACACTAATTTTTTTATTTTAAAATGAAACCCCAATATTACACAGGGATCTAAAACACATAATTTTTCATGTCATGTCCTTAGGCCCTAAATCTTACTTATGGATGAATTATACTTAAATAGTTAGACTAAGATACATTTTTTCTCTAAATCTATTTTCATACTTCATTTTTCCTCTAATTTGGAATAAATCTAAATAATATTTTCAAAATAATAATTTTGTAGATTCATATATTTTTACAAGGTCTGGAGGGCTGGACAGGGGAGGGGCTGGACGCTGGACAGGGGAGGGGATGGACAAGGGAGGGACTGGGTCTAGGGGAGGGAGGGGCTAGGTCTGGAGGCCTGGACAGGGGAGGGGATGGAAAGGGGAGGGGCTGGACATGGGTATGGGGGGAGGGGCTGCTGGGTCTGGTGGGGCTGGACACTGGACAGGGGAGGGGCTAGGTCTGGGGGAGGGGCAGGGTCTGGGGGAGGGAGGGGTTGGGTCTGGGGGGCTGGACAGGGGAGGGGCTGGGTAGGGGTCTGGGGGGGAGGGGCTGGGTCGGGTGGGGTGGGACACTGGACATGGGAGGGGTTGGAGGATAGGGGAGGGGCTGGGTCTGGGGGGGGCTGGACAGGGGGTCTGGGGGCTGGGTTGGGGGCTGGGTGCACAGGGGATGGGTTGGGGGGCAGGGTGCACGGGGGCTGGGGGGTTGGGGGGCTGGGTGCACAGGGGCTGGGTGGGGGGCAGGGTGCACGGGGGCTGGGGGGTTGGGGGCTTGGGTGAACAGGGGGTGGGGCTGGGTCTGGGGGGCTAGCCACACAGGGGGGAGGGGGCTGGGTCTGGGGGGCTGGCTGCACCGGGGGGGGGGGGGCTGGGTGCTGGACTGTGGGTCTGGGCAGGGTGTCTGGGTCTGGGTGCACATGGGCTGGGTCTGGGGGGCTGGGTGCACAGGGGCTGGGTTGGGGAGCTGGGTGCACAAGGGCTGGGGGTTGGGGGGATGGGTGCACAGGGGGTGGGGGCTGGGTGCACAGGGGGTGGGGGCTGGGTCTGGGGGGCTCTCCACATAGGGGGAGGGGGCTGGGTCGGGGGGCTGGCTGCACGGGGGGGGGGGGGGGGGGGGGTTGGGGGCTGGATCGGGGGCTTGGGGGGCTGGGTCTGGGGGGCTGGACAGGGGTCTGTGGGGGGGGGGAGGGGCTAGGTCTGGGGGGCTGGGTGCATGGGGGGGATTGGGTCTGGGGGGCTGGCTGCACATGGGGAGATGGCTTCACAGGGGGGGGGTCTAGCTGCACAAGGGGGGGGGGGGGGGTCTAGCTGCACACAGGGGGAGGGAGGGGTCGGGTCTGGGTAGTGCAGGGTTCGGGTATGGGGGGATGGAGGGGCTGGGTCTGGGGAGCTGGCTCGAGCTGGCTCTAGTTGGGTCAGGTTCACCCAAGTAACCTAACCCAAACTGACCCGACCCGCAGAGGGTTGGGTCAGGTCGGGTCATTCGACCATGAGTCGGGTAACCTTACCCCCAGCGGTTTGGGTTGGGTCGGGTCACCTACTCGCGAAGTATGAGACCCGACCCGACCCGCTGGTGTTGGGTCGGGCCCTAGAACACCCCTAACCCGACCTAACCTGACCCATGGACACCCTTAATTTCGAGTGATTGTTTTTGAATATTAAGATGACCATATTAACTTATCAAACCAGATATCATACAGGGAATCATATTACCAAGGAATACTAAAGGTCTAGGTAGTAGACTAATCATACAATAAAAATCATGTGCAAAAAAGAACTCTGATAACAACATCCCTATGAAGTAGAGGAAAACCTCGGAGTTCAAAACCAGGTTCAAAAATAAAGAGTTATACAGAATTTAAAAATGAAATGGAGCAATCTGACCCTGATAACCATCACCATCACCACTATCATCATCAGCCTCATCCTCGCCGCCATCTCTGTCCTCGTCATCATCCTCATCATCTTCCCCATTCTCATTGTTTGCCTCATCCTCGTCCTCAGCACCATCCTCACCCTCGGCCCCATCCTCGCCCTCGGCCCCATCCTCGCCCTTGTCCTCATCCTCATCCTCATCCTCATCCTCTTCAGCATCCTCATCATCACTAGGAATGTCATGATCTCGATTGCCACTAGAGATATCACCTGGTGCATTGGATAATGCACCCATCGACGACATAAATGCTTGACAAGCCGCACTAGCCTCTAGTGGAAGTGATGAAGATAAAGCTTTCATCAGTTTCATATATTCTTTGTCCCTTGTTTGAACTTGTACTTCCAACTCTATGACCCTTTTATCAGACTGTCTTGCATGCTCCTTGAACTGTTCCAACTCGGTGGTACTATAATGGATACCTGGAGAGGACCAATACCTCGTCGGGACTATATTCTTACCAGGTCGGCAGCGTACTCGACCAGAGTGCTCCTCTCCCAAAACCTGATATAAATGATTGTGTGGCCCAAAATTGTCAGGATCCTGGGCATCAATATCCTATAAAGTATCCTGTTAAAAATATTAAAATATTAATAAATTTCAAAATAGATATTGAACTTTGAAATAAACAAATTAAACATACACTCTTTTCTTGGGTTGATTCATTTACTGCAGTTCCATCTTTTTTTCTTCTACTCGAGCAAAAAAAAATTTCTTGGGGGATACGTCCTTCAATATTCAATTTGAGCTCCTGTAATGACATTGAAACAATATAAAGTGGAGGTATAATCATATATTTAATATTCAATAAATCACATAATTTAAGTAGGAAATAATAAAAAGGGAAAGTCCTAAAGTAAAATTATAAACAACTATATCGTACCAGCTGCCTCTCGTGATCTAACATAGTTGTGCGCCCCAAAGTGTTGAGGTATTTATTTGAAGCAATTTTTTTTTGTTTTTTTCAAAATATTCCTAAATAATGTTTAATAATAAATAAGATTATATTAATGCAAAATATGAAAACTCTGATTTAAATACCTCAAATGAGATTAATACCTTAAATTTGGCAGTCTCCAAATGGGGAATCATTTGGTGATATTGATCTATCAGGCAATCATCCACGATAGGTAATGTATCTAAATCTGTGCCCACTCGATCACACCAGCCAACATACAGGTCATGCGTATAAGCTCTCCAAAGCTCTCCCAACTATTTTAAACGTGCTGGTCGTGCACCTTCGCCATCAGGGAAGTTAAACCAAAGCTGTTACCCAATAGATTAGTTCATATAAATAAAAAAAATACTACATTAAATCAAATTGATTTTTTACCCATATTCATTCCCACTCGTTATCTTTGGCTTCGTGTGGCAGTTGTCGCCAAGAGAGAGGGCTAACCGGAATGATATCAGAGTATTTGGTTAGCGTTGCCAAAATAACCCCGACATTCCTACCCTTATTTCTCAATCATTTGTCCATAAACATTATATTCAATCATCAACGGTGTCTGGCAATTCCATACCGCATGCAAGAGAGTATGCCCACTCCCCCTCCTCTTATCTGTAGATGAATATGTTATTAAAGAAAAGTAATATCAGTACAAGTTATAATAAAATAAATTTTTGTATAAAAATTTGATAGAGTCAGATAAATATACCTGTGGTAGAAGGATCAATGGGCATCACTGGATGTACAGAAGCTGAATGAATATCATAGACAGGTGGAGTGTCCCTCAGTGCACTCTCCTCAGATGCATACTATGTCACATCAGGATTCAAAGGAGGTGGAATATAATAGCTTGGAGATAATAAAGCAGAAGCAAATGATGATGGCCTAGACGTCTGTCCAACTGGTAGTGTAAACATCGGAGGTCTAAATATCCCGTGTGTCCCTGGAGACACACCAGGATCAAAATGGTGTGAAGAAGATACGTCTGTGGTGATGGATCGTCTAACTCTCTCCCCATGAGCCCTCATACCACCTAACTCAGTACCAGGCCCACTAGATGATCGTCCATCTCTAACACCACCACCCTCGTACCACCAGCCTCTCTACTGGGAGCAATATCAGGCTCCTCGTCAGATATCTCTCATCTAGGGGGTCGATCCTAAAAAAATTTTAACACATAAGTAAACACATGATATTATAAATTATTGAAATATTTATATTTGAAATAAAATACTCACAACATGGATGAGTGGAGGAACACCCATCTATATCATGGGACGATTATTATCTGTCATCATTTTCCATCGCCTCTCTTCAATGGGTGTCATTTCCTGCAATGAAAACAAATATGGAAGTAATTAAAAATAGATAACTAATGTGTAACCCAAAAAAAATATAGAAAAACCATTTTGATAAAAACACATAAAGTAAAAGAATATTTATGGTGGTTTGAAGGTAAGTACTAGGATACACACTCTGAATGATGTAGGTGAAACATGTTGGTCAGAACACGACTGTATGATTCTATATATTTCCCACCACAACATCGGGTTCACAATAAACTCTAACAATTGAGCTATTGGCGTCATCATAAGTAATAAATGGATTGCTTCCAATTGTAGTCGGGATAGTGTCAACTTCATCATCACCTTCATCAAAAACATGTCTGAGATTTAATTCAATAATTACACCAAATTTAGGATGACGATAATCTTTGACATAAAAAACTTGTTTCATCATTGATGCCAGTACATATGGTTCATCGGTGGAAAGAGTTCGATTCATGTCAATAACTCGAAATCCAAAATCATCAATAAAGGTGACTTGCCTTGTCATTGAATCAAACCATTGACATTTCATCATCGTGACTCGACCATGTGAGTAATAATCCAAAATTATTATTTTCTCCACGACTCCATAATAAGCAACATTTTCAGAATGAGGTCTAGTATCCGATGAACTGGCATAATAGTCTGTTGTGGTAGTTAGCATAACACCATTATGCTTTGTTCTCATGTTTCTTTCTTGTTCAGTGATAATAAATTTGTATCCATTGATCACAAGGGATTTACAAGCACGAACCATGGTATTAGGACCAAAAGCCAAAGCTCTTGTTTCCTCAGAAATTGAGTCTGCAGGAAAACTCGATACCTGAAATATAAACAAATAGTAAACTTAATTAAATATTATTTTTATTTAGTTATTATAGAAATATTTTTACCTTCAATTTCAACCCAACAGAAAACCATTTTCTATGCAAAGTCTCTTTCCTTCTCAAAGATAAAGAACGATGCTTTCTATATATCAATTCTTTATATTCCCTGTAGATAAAAATAATAATAGTTTAAGAAATATTTAAAATTACAAGAGATAAGATAAGAGAAACATGTACAATTTACTTACTTGATATACTCATCGAACAAATCACAATTGAACAACACTATGTGATGTTCCATCTCTCGCTCTTCAAGGCTTAATGTCATCAATGTATATGATCCCAGAATTCATCCTGTCAAAGGAAGTTATGGAAAACTAGGTTCAATTTTCCCATACTTTTCTTCCTCATTTCTCATTGGTCTGTTTATTCTCGTAGTAAGATCATACAAATACATTGCGCAGAAATCCATACATTCTTGAGCCATGTAACCATTCACAATAGAACCTTCGGGATAATTCCTGTTCTGAACATATGATTTCAATATGCACATTTTTCTTTCAGTTGGACACATCCAACAGAAAGCAACGGGTCCTCCATGAAGTATTTCGGTCGGAAGATGGACAATCAGATGCAACATGCATGTAAAAAATGATGGAGGGAATATTGTCTCTAACTCATAAACAATTAATGGTGTCTCTGCCAATAGTTTTTGAAAGAAGGATTTGGATAGCCTCTTAGCACAAAGATCTCTATACAAATAGCACAACCGAATAACTGAGACTCTAACATTATTGGACAAGAGATGACAGATTTCTATTGGAATCAACTCATGCAAAAGGACGTGATAATCATGAGTCTTCAACGATTTCAGCTTCAACCCTTTTCTATTGACCCATTTTGATATATTGCTTGAATAGCCATCAGGAAAATTAATAGTCTATAGCACATCTAGAAATTGATTTTTTTCAGCAGGTGTCATCACATAAGAAACACATGGAACTTGCCATTTATTTTCACTGATACAGACAGGATGCAATTCTGGTCTGATCCCCTAATCTACCAAGTCACGCCGAGATCGTAAATCATCTTTTGTCTTCCCCTTGACATTTAGAAGAATCTAACTCAACATTTCACATATATTCCTTTAAATGTGCATTACATCTAAGAAATGACGTAACAAGTTGGTTGACCAATATGTCAACTCAAAGAATATACTCTTCTTCTTCTAATTGTAACAGGTATCATTGGAAACATTTTTCCTCTTTCTAGATTTCATTACACCCTTCCCAAATGAATAACTGAAATCTTTCAATTCATTAAGCACATCAGTTCCATACATACATTGAGGTGGATCGTCATTCTCCATGGTATTGTCAAATCTTCGATGATTGTTTCTATATGGATGGTTCATTGGAAAGAATCGTCGATGTCCCATAAAACTAAAACTACGTCGATATTTCAGTCTTCTTGATCGAGTATTCTTCATACAAACTGGACATGACAATTTTCCTTTAGTGCTCCATCCAGACATCATTACATAAGTAGAAAAATCATTGATCGTCCACATAAGCGTAGAACACATCTGAAATATGTCTATCAAACATGCCTCATATGTGGGAACACCCACATCCCATAGAAGTTTCAACACTTTTATTAAAGGTTTCATGTATACATCTATATCATTGTCGGGATCAGAAGGGCCAGATATCGGTATACAAAAGAAAGTGTAAGACTTTTTCATACACAACCAAGGAGGAAGGTTATAAATGTGTATGAAAACCAGCCATGTGTTGTGCGAAGTAAGCATATGCCCAAATGGATTAAAATCGTCACATGAAAGACCCAGTCTCACATTACGCACGTCGGCTGCAAATTCAGGATATCGAGTATCAAATCTCTGCCATAAAAATCCATCTATAGGGTGAACCAACTCTTCATTATTCTTTTTTCTCTCGGTGTCATACCATCGCATTTTTACAGATATATCATCATACATGAAAAGGTTCTGTAATCTGGGTATCAATGGAAAGTGAAACATTACTTTTTGTGGCACACGAGTTGGTGTTCCATTATATTTTTTCTTCCATCGGGAGGTTCCACATTTGATACAATCATTTCTTTCCACAGTTTCCTCCCAAAATAAGCTGCAATCATTCGAGCAAGCATGATTTTTTTTTGAGAATCCAAGATCATCTACTAACTTCCATCCCATATATTGGTTTGAGGGAATATCTACATCATCTAAAAGTAAGTCCTTCAAGAAGGTAAGAATGTAATCAATTGCAGTATTTGAAATCATAGACATAGTTTTCCCATGAAACAATCGGATTAAAAATTCCAACCTTTTCATTTTACCACATTGCCGATATACTGGAGTCGTCGCAACATCATTCAATTTTTTCACCCTATCAACATCATCATTTTCATTGGACGCATCACGTGTGCTTGTATCGAAATATTGTTGGATGGAAATCCTTTCCTTCTCATGATGCCGAATAAATGGAAACCGATCATATATCAAACTCTCCAATTCAGTCCTATCATTTGGATCATCAACATTTTGAGATTTCATTTTCTCTACATTGTGATACCACACATAATAGTTTGTTTGGAAACCATATTTAGTTATATGATAGCTAACTGCGTCACGACTCAACCAAGGTCTTCCAACACAATTAAAACATGGGCAGTGTATGCGACCACTATCTGAAGCCTTGTCAAATGCAAAATCTAGAAAAATGTTCAAATTATTTTGAAAATCACTTGAAATCCGATCAGTTTTGTACATCCAACTTCTGTCCATTCTGTAAAAAAACTGAAATAATTCATTTCAAAAAATTCAATAATATTGAAATTTAATCAAAAAAATATTTAGGTAAATGAAAATTGTTTACTTTATATAAAAGCATAACTAACACATTACTCTATATGAGAATCATATTAATAAATAAAACAAAATACAGTGTATATAAGAAATTAAGATATAGAATTTCTAATACCTATATTAAAGGATTTCCTAGTAAGATATTGGAAGTGGATCAAGTAATACGTAATCGTTAAGGATCTTGTTGGGAGTACACGAGTTTTATACTTTAACTTCTTCAGGGAGATCCGGATGAGGAGTAGGATAAGGATCAGGGGAGTGGAAGGACTGTCCAAGGGGGGTGCAGGGTGTCCAGGGGGGTGCGGGGTGTCTTTGGGGTGGTGGGTCCGTCCGGGGGGTTGGAGGTGTCCAGGGGGTCGGGGGGTGTCTGGGGGGGTCGGGGTGTCCAGGTGGGTGGGCTGTCCGCGGGGGTGGTCAGGTTGTCCAATGGGGTAGGGGGAGTCCAGGGGGTGGTCGGGCTATCCAAGGAGGTGAGCGGGGTGTCCAGGGGGTGGGTGGGGCTGTCCGAGGGGTACGGGGTGTCTAGGGGGTGGGCGAACATCCCATGGGGGGTACTGGGTGTCCAGGGGTGGGCGGGCAGCCCATGGGGGTGGCAGGGCTGTCATGGGGGGTGGGCGGGCTGTCCAGGGGGTGGGCGGGCTGTCCACAGGGGGTGGTCGGGCTGTCCACGGGGGTGGTGGTGCTGTCCAGTGGGGTCGAGGGTGTCAAGAGGGTGGGGGTGCCTTCCAGGGGGTGGGGGGCTATCCACGGGGGGTGGTCGGGCTATCCATAGTTGATTCATTTGATGACATAGTATAGTTATATTTATATGAAAAGAATACCCCCCATAATAATCATACAGCCCTGTCATCAATCTAAACCCCTAGAACACATAAAAGAAGCTAGTATGGACATTTACTAAAATATTTAACCCCATAAGAATAAAAATACACTCTAAATATTGTTTCAGAGTATATAATGGTGTGTGTGAAAAAATTAATATTAAATCAATTTAATTGAATATAGAACAAATGAGGGTTTACAATACACTAAGAGTACCTCAAACAATCCAAAACCACTATAGCGCCACATATTTAACTTCATGAAGCAAGACCTGGAAATCTTACCTACATCTTTACTGATGACCACCTAATTGGAACACTCTATTTATGTTTCTTGAACACAAGGAACAAACTATGTTTGGTCTCTACCAACTCAATCACCCCCTTGTAGATCATAATCTTATTTCCCCTTACACTAAAATGGTCTCACTGGAAGATACTTCTGATGCTGGTCCTAAACCATTCATTCTACACAAACACATAAAAATCAAATATAAAAACCGAAATATTAGATAAATTCCAATAAAAATAAGGTATCAGTTAATAAAATACCTAATTTAGGATGGGTCTTATAAGATTCTGAAATAGATTCAACACCTTGGATGGGATGGAGGAAGAGGAAGCTGAAGGAGCTCCAAGATCCCCAAACTGCTCCGGCCAATGAATCTCCAAGATCACCTGCTCCCGTTTAGGGTTCTGTATCGCGAATGGGGGAGAGGATGGGCCACTGGTAATTTGGGGTAATGTTGTACCAACGGTTTTTAAAAACTCTTGGTATATACCTTCCGGCCAAAACTATACCAACGGTTCTTTATAACCATTGGAAAAAACATCCCCCAACCACACCTATACTAGTGGTTCAATGAGAACCATTGGTAATACTCTCATAAACTACATCTATACCAACGGTTTAATAAAACCATTGGTAAAAACTGCCACAAACACATCTATACCAACGGTTCTAGGGAACCGTTGGTAAAAGCTTCCCTAAACCATCCTTTACCAACGGTTTCATGAAACCGTTGGTATAGAAGTGTGGGGAAAGACCCACATTCCAGTAGTGAAGAGAATTCTACCACACATGACATGGTATTCCCTAAAATTATCATCTTGGAAGACTAGTTAGAGGATATGCCACCCCCTCCTCGGCAAGTGGAGTGACCTATCTAGCCTAATCAACCAAGAGTATCAGTACATCCAGCTTCTTCCCCAAAAGAGAGTCCATATACATTAGGAACATCAGCATTCGAGGCACCTAAAAAAGATAACCTCTATACTAGAAAACATAGACATACAGATCAAAAGTATGATGTGTTTAAGAAACTTGCCCAAGTACCATCCATGTTATCAATCCTTGATGCCTTGAGTTTGTCAAAGGAACTCCGAGAAGCACTCATTCGGGCATTGTCAAGTCCTCATGATATTGCAGTTGAGGTTTCTTCCATAGAAATTTACCATATAGAGAATGACCTAGTGGAATTCCATGTGGTCATATATTTCATGGACCAGGATGAGGATGTTGTCATATATGGACACATAAAACCCTTGTATCTATCTGGAATGATCAATGATACTGATATCTGATGAAACTTCATTGATAATGTCTCAGGAGTCAAAATCATTCCCATTTAGGTATTTTTCCGATTGGGCCTCATTGAAACCCACTTGTCTCCCTCCACATTGATGTTACAGAGTTATGACAAGAATGAGAAATAACCTATCAATGAGATTATGCTCAAAACATAGTTTGGTCATCTCATATCGAATTTATAGTTCATGGTTTTCTAGTAGGACATAGATTTTATCATTTTTTTGGGAGACATTAGATACATCATCATGTGATTATTCCGTCATCGTACCACCAATGTGTCAAATATTGTGTCAATTGTCAAATTGGGACATTACATAGTGATGAAACCCATTAAAAACTTTTGAATCTCAGTATATTGATGTAGAGTTCAATCACACGAGGAGAAAACAGTCCATGGAAAATGATGTTACTAGAATAAATGATTTGAATAGTATAGAAAATATCACAGCTAACCCATTCAAGCATATCATTGTAGATTATGCGGTTCCCATTAATAAAATTTATAGGGTTGGCCCAAATACAAGTTCTCGTTCAATGGCTTCCATAATGTCTATTCTAGAAACTGAACCGGACAGCATATATGAAATCATAGACTCACTAAGAAGTGATGAAAGCCTAAATGGAGATGTATTCATTCTGTTCACTAATCTTCATCAAGTATCTTCTTCATCAGATATTCTAGATTAAGTTGTATCACTCATGGAAAAATATAGTGATGTCGACTCATGCCCTATAATCTTCCCTTCAAAACTTCAAAAATTCCCTTCATCATCAGTTGGGCCGGAGATGGTTTCCTCCTCTTTGGGATATCCAAATACAGACTCCTTCCCTAGATCTAAAATCTTGCTTCATCACCAACCCTTCTGTAGAGGCATAAAAGCAACACATGAATAATAGAAAAAAGAGGAAGACTTCAAAGACACTACTCTAGAATTTTAGGTAGGTATCTCCACCACAGTGGATGAACTCAGAGAAATAAATCCAGGTAAAGATGAAGATCTACGCCCCACTCTATTTAGTGTTACTATGAATTATGAAGATCAAGATTTATATACCTCCGTTCTAAAAAAAACACCAAGATTTTATTCCTAGAATTACATAGAGATTCGAGGTCCTGACCTCGAGGTGGCCACCCATCATTTGGGCTTACTAGAAGATCATTAGGGATACAAGAAAGAATCCAAGATAACACACCCATCCCACGCCTCCCAAATTGAGGATGAAGTTGAAAATATTATAAAAGATTAATTCATTTGAGAGGTTCAATATCCAAACAGTTTAGACAATATTGTCTGGGTAAAAAAGAATAATAGGAAATTTAGAGTTTCCATTGATTTTGAAGATCTTAACCAGCATTGTCCCAACTATTACTTCCTGGTTCCAATCACAGAAATAAAAACTGATGCAAAAAACTAAATACTAGTCCATTTACTTCATGGATAGCTACTCTAGGTATAAATAATATAGATGGCCATTAAAGATGGAGAATCTTCATCCTTTAGAGCCCCTGAAGTAATATTTTGTTATCAGGAAATTCCCTTATTCTTGAATAATTCTAGTTCTACATACCAATGTGAAATACACCACATATTCAAGCCTTTCATAGGGAAATTTTTTGAATGATATGTTAATGATTTAGTTGAAAAATATAGACAAAATTCTGATCACCTAATTGACATGGAGACCATATTCAGAAATCATTGATGGCATATTATGAAGATGACCCCGATGAAATGTAAATTCAGGTTATCCTCAGGAAAGCTTCTCAATTTTATTTTACACCATTGTGGTATAAAATTTGATCCTGAGAATACTAATGCAATCCTTGGCATGTCACCTCCTCAAACCATGAAATAGTTGATAGGAATTCAAGGACACTTGGCCTACATCTGGTGCTTCATAGCCAATCTTAAAAGAAAGTGTTTTCCCTTCACCAAATTGATGAAGAAGGGGGTCACATATTACTGGACTAATGTATTTCAAGAGGAATTTGATACCCTAAATAAATACATCTTCATTCCACCAGTATTTATGCTACCTATTGAAGTAAAACCACTAATTCATTATGTGACATCCTTGGAGCTTTCACTAGGATCCTTCCTTGAACAGAAGAATGATGATGGGAGAGAAAAAAGACAATATTATCTCAGTAAAACCATGATCAACATAGATACATGAAATTAATATATTTAGAAGATCTTCATAGAATTAATATTTGCAGTTCATAAGCTGATGAACTAGCTACTGCATCACAAGGTCCACTTGGTATGTCATAATAACCCGCTCAAATTTATTCTCAGACATACTATGTTGACTCGATGTTTGGCATGGTGGGTAGTTATTCTATAGAATCTTGATATACATTTCGTGCATCAGAAAGCAGTAAGAGGACAAACATTGTAAGGCTTCCTTGTTGAACACCCATATACAAAAGAGATATTATTGAATACTTAATTTCATGATGAATAAATCTTATCTATTCAAGATAGCCAAAAAAATAAGAAATGTACTTTGACGGTGCTTCAATAAGTCTAATGGAGAAGAGAATGGAAGACCCTAAGCTCAATAAATATGGGTTAGTAATTGTGATTATTGTCCCAGAAAAGGTGGTGTTTCCATACTTCTTCTTATTATCAGAAGGTGGTACTAACAATGAGGCAGAATACCAGGCTCTCATTACAGGTTTGGAATTATCACTCCAAATAACACTGAACCACTTGGAAATTAATTGTAATTTAGATTTGGTAATAAAATAGATTAATAGGTATTATTCAATAAAAAAGAAGTGTTATTTCCCTTATACGATTATGGTTGTGGGTTAATGGACGAATTTCCCTCAGAACCAACATTTTATTAATTCCTGCATTCACAAAATGCTCAAGGTAGTTCGTTGGAAAATGTTGCTACAACCCTGGTAGATCCGAACTGAGACGAAACAAGCATCATCATTTCTCATCTTCATGTGGTTTCCCCTTTTTTCAAATCAGTGTAGAGGAAATCAATGAATTCATTCCCATTTATAAACCATTTGGTCCTACTATATGATGGATGACACATATCATGGAATTTCTCCAAGATGGATAACTTCCACTAAATAGAGTTGGAAGAGATAAAATATAGTGAAGAGCAGTTAATTTCACTATTTACGGTGGCCCAAATAACCAAAAGATCCTCTATAGACAAGGCTTTAACAGAATTATCCTCATATGTAATGATGGGGAGGAAATTGTGGCTGTCATAGAAGAAGTAAATATATGAGACTATGGTGCCCATCAGTCTGGGTACATATTTTTTATCAAATTGGATTTTTTGGATACTTTTGGACTTCAATGACATTGGATTACACAGATTTTACTAAGAAAGTGCCATCCCTTCCATGTGCATACCAACTTCATCTATTAACCACTAGAGTTTCTGCAAAGGTAATATATCCTCAATAACAACATGTGTCTTGATTCTTGCCCCAACAGGATACATTGTGACACCTGGGTCCAATCCCCTAGTCCATCCATAACGTTTCTTTCACATTAGGTCACCCTCTTCCAAACCACATGATGTAAAACTACATGGTTCTTCAAGAACTACGTGTGGCTTGATTCCCATTCCAATGAGATACACAATGACACCCATATCTTCTTTCTTGGGCCTAGCCAAAACAATAAAAAAATTAATTTCCCCTTTCCATGTATATGAGTCAATTATATACTAGGAACCCTTCTAGAAAATATGTCTTGACTCTCATACCGTCTTGTATTTTGGGCCCAACCATTATTCTAGAAAGTATTAAAGCCCCTATTTCTCACATCAACATTCAATTGGTGTTGGGAACCGTCCTCAAGAACTATGTGTGGATTGATTATTTCCCTAGAAAGATATGTAGTGACACATAGTTCCTATCCCCTAATCGAGCTACAATATTTCTATCTTTTCCAATTTATTCATCTTTATCCATACCACAAGACATTAAGCTACACAAATCATTTCAAGAACTACATATGGCTTCATTATTTCCCTAGAAAGATACGTAGTGACACCAAGATCTACTATCGTGGGTCCAACCACAATGTTTAAAAAGTAACTTCACTCTTATTTATATAAATCAAATATACACAGGGATCACCTTCATGAACTATGTGTGTCTTGATTCTTGTCCCAACAATATACATAGTGACACCCGGATATCCAATCTTTGGTCCAGACATGATTAATCATTAATCCCCTGTACTTCATATGCATGAATTAGATCGACATAGGGAACCTATTAAGGACCACGTGAGGCTTTACTCTTACACATATGAGATACATTGTGATTCCCAGAATTTAATTCTTAGGCCCAATAGTAATTTTTCCATCACATCACTTTATTCCATGCATGTCTTAACCACATGAAGTTAAACTTCATGGACTTAAATAACTGTGAATGGATTGATTCTTTCCACAGTAAGACAAGTAGTGATGCACGGATCCTACATCCTAGTCTAACCACCATTCAAAAAACAATTTCCCTATCCTTGTGTATGGACCATGCCTATGTATGGAGACCAATTTCTAGAACTATGTGTGGCTTGATTCTCACTCATATGGGATGCTTAGTGACATCCACACTTTCAATCTTGGGCCCAGTCACAGCATGATTCAAATAATGATCATTTCCTTCCATGTGTTAGTTAGATCTACATGAGGAGATTTAATACGAGTTCTCATCTTATGTATGAACACATATTAAAAGAAACCCCCATTACCCCCACTCATGAATTCAATCGAGTTGGGGGTCCATATTTAAGAAATATGTGTGACATGATTCTAAACCCTATGAGATATGTATTGATTTCAATATCTTCAACACTAATCTGATTTGCATCACAACATAAAAAAATCATATACTTTCCTATATAAAAATACAGAAAAATTGATGTAGGAGATTTTATTTTTGGTCCTCTTCTTATAGAGAACACCAAGGAAACAAGAAATGTCCCCATTATATATATGAGTCAGATCTATATAAGGGAATCCAATCTCATGTCCAAAATCAATCTAAATAATTCTTTTTGCATTTAACATTAACCATTTCTCATTTCAAAATCTTAATCTTGAATACATTCATATCTTCATAATCTTTCTTTAATATCTAGGGGTAGAATGTATGATACCTAAAAGATATTTTCCTGACTATGATGTATGTTCCCCTAGTGAGCCTTTACATAATGCCTCCTTCAGAATGGGCCTATTAGCTAAAGCATTCCACTGTTTGGCTCTGCAGCATATACCCAAGACGGCTCTATATAATATAGACCCCATAACGGGTTTGTTAAATTATAGTAACTTCTTTCATTGGAGAAGCCTCTTATATCCCTCTGTTTTTTTATAATGGTATGAAGGAACCCATAATTTAAAGCAGTCAACCATTCCATATTTGTACCATATCATTTCTATCAACATGAAAGTCTCCAAGACCTTGGTTTAAACATTTATCCTCCCATTTTATCAATGAATATTGGAAAAACCTTCGATCATTTCACTATATCATCCTTCATTATTTCCCAAATATTTTAGTCCTAGTAGTATAACTTAAACTACAAGAACTATATTTCATGTAGTTGGGTTATACCTTCGTAGAGAACCTATCCCTTCAATTATTTTGAAATTATGACTTGAAATACCTCTTTAGTAGTCTAGGAAATTTCTCCATAAACAAATATATGTGTGTGGTAATATTCAAATCTTCATAAACATTCATCATCATTTAGAAATATAATGTATGACCTCTTGATAACTACTTTACCTAACTATGAAGTATGTGACCCCAGTTGTCCTTGAATCAGTTTCCTACATAATGGGATTATCAGCTAAAGGATTCACTATTTGGATATAAAGCATATGTCCTAGTTGTCCCTACATAATACATCCCCTATAACATGTTTTCAAATAGTGGAAACTTCATTCTTATAAAATACCTAATATAATTCCATTTATCCATTTTTCCTATACCACTCTTCAGATTCATAAATCCCCAAATCACAACTTATAAATTTACCCTTCCATACTTGAAAATAATAGAATATTTCCATATAGATTTATGAGATTTATAGAATGATAAAACCATTTTTCAAAGCTAAAGACAATAAATTAAAGGCCATAATGCCCTTTTTTCCTGACATGAAACTACATAGCATAATGGCCTTTTTGCAGGACTTGAAACTGAATCGCATAATTTTTTTGCTACATGACATCAAACTATCCAACATAATGTCCTTTCTGCATGACATTAAACTACACAACCCCCCCTAATTTCATTTATTCATGAGTTTAAACTACATAATCCTCTGATATATTTTCTGCACACCTTTAAACTGTAAAACATAACATAAAAAATCACCATTTTTGACAAATTGTACCCTCCTTTAAACACCAAATTCATGTAGAAGTGGTTTTTCATTCGTAGCCTTTGTCAGCACATATTTCCCCTCTTATTCTTAGACATCATTCCTTGGAAATTCCCCACACTATGATCTTGAGACATCCAAATCATAAACCAATTTTTATATCTGTAATAGAAATCCAAAATTACTAGGAACTCCTTTATCTGACTATGAAATATGTGTTCCCAGTTAGCCTTGCATCAGTCACTCACATAATGAGCCTCTCAGCCAATGCATTCCACTATTTGGATATGTAGAATATGCCCCAGCTAGCCCTGCATAATACAACCCCCATAATGGGTTTTTCAAATACTGGTAACTTAATTCTTAAAGGGGAACTTATATATTTATATACTTAATGTATTAAATTTGGTGACCATAAAAATCATGAATCAAGATTCCCTTTGTAAATTTCTAAGGAACATTGGGACCTTCCCCAACTATAAAGCCTTGTTTCGGTTACAATCTCAAAAATCATTGTCAAATCTAATTGAACTAAAACACTAGCTTTATTGGTCCAAATGCATGAATTTAAACTACCCAAAAATTGAGACATAGTACTCACAATGATGAAAACCTAAAAATGGAAATCTATACAAATGTCATGTCTTATCTCACTAGACCTACATTCTGTATGGTTTTGGAAATATCGAGTGATAAATGTTAAAAGGAAAAAGTTTTTTGGAAGAAAACCAAAAAAGGGAAATCCTGAGAAAAATCCAAGTCACACCCACTAAGTCCCATCTATATTGGGATTAGGTAAAAATTAGGGTGATAACACAAAAGATACAAAGTTCTTAGGGTTTTCTATATAACCTGACCAATAGTCAAACCATGCTCACTAGGCCCATTGGATTATGTAAAAATAATAATATTTCCCACATCCCTATCATTGTAACTATGATTTGATGGTATGAAGATGTAATTCTTTGAAAATCAACTTTGACATTATGATTACAAGAAGTGTGTAGGGATGAAGCAATATATTCTTAGAAACAAAAATTCTCTTCATTTATGAGATTAAAATCCAAAAAGAACAACCACAAAATGGAATATATCTGTCTTATATTAGTTGAGGACATTAACAAAACTTTTAATTTGTTGAAAAGCCTCCTGATCCATGTCATATTCACATTGACGTTTGGTCAGTTGACCAGTCTCAGTCTCCTCAGCCTAACAAATCACTTCCTTGGAAGGGGCAATGGAATTGGACCCTTTCATTTGATCTTCTCCCTTTGAGTAGTGAAGTTGCTTAAGTTCCTCTCTATCGGTATCCAACTCTTTATAAAGACATAATACTTAAAATTTCTTCTCTATAATCTACCAACTGAATGTTTCCAACAGTTTACTATCACTAGAATCAATTTGAGATACTGCCACTCAAAATTTATTTTTTTTGCAAGTAGTCTAGATTTCATTAGATCATGCCGAATATTATTGTATTTATCCAACCTCTGAATTTTCTCTTTCACCATAGTACATATCACATGGTAATTGAAACCTCAAAATCCCAACCTGAGGAAAAACACATAAATCCATGGTATTATTGAAGGTAGTTCCACAAATGGTGTCTTAGATATAAGATTCCATATGTCTCTATAATATTTTTGGTTTTCAATATGATGTGTGCCCTGTAATTTCAGTTCCTATTCAGAATCACTATAATAAAGAGGGATGTACTATGAGATTAATGAACATAAATAAGTTTCGTGTTCTGCTCCCTCCACAATAGTGTCTACCCTGCCTCCTGATGTTGGTTGAGCTGATGCAGATGTTTCACCCTCAGATATAGCCATAGTGTCTGATAATCCTACAGGAAAAATGAAAATCATGGTTAGTATTAAGATAACGGAAAGAATGGTGCACAATCACAATAGTTGGTTATCCTTACCCAATAGTAGATCATCATTTTGAGAAGATTATTCCCCAACAATCGAAGACTCATTATTTTGAGATGGAACTTCATGGAGAGGGATATTTTCCTGTGTTTTCCCAGTACCCACTAGATGAAATTTGGGAAATCTCCCTATTTCAAGGTTCACATGAGTAGCCTCCTCCTCAACAGGGGGATTGACAGTGATATCAACGTCTCTTCCATGCACCATCACTGGAACATCTTATGTCAATGGATCTTCACATTGCAACAAATCATAACTAGAAAATCAGGCATAAAAATATTAGTTGGATGTAAAATAACGACTCACATCCATTTGGTTCTATATATAGTACCCCAAATTCTGTTTAAGTAGTGGGAATATTAACCTATTCCAGTACTTCTTCAGAATACATTCCTAGATTTATCATAGATTCTAATAACACCTGAATCCATGTGCGATTCTCACTCGTGGGAACACTTAGAGCAGTTGGTTCATGACGCCCTTCTGACTATATTAGATCTCAAAAATCCTCCCCAGTGACAGCATTCGAGTCAGCATTAGTCGTCATAGGATTTTATGGTGCATGTGATGAACTGGAAATATTATAGAAATGAAAGTCAGTTTTTGTTATATAGCTTGTCATGAAGCATTTCATATATACTAGATTCCTCATCTATCATAACAGTAGGGGTAGGAGTAGTTCCAAGATTATATGTTGTTTTCTTTATCTAGGTGCCTCTGTATTCAAAGGATCCACTTCATTTTTAGGGATCATCACTTGATCAGTAGTTCACACCATATTTTCTAAAGTCCTATTAGTAACTTTCCTACAGTATGAAATATAATAAGTTCCTTAAATTCCAAGAAGTTTAAATACTTTCTTTGGATGAAGTAAAAATTGATGATATCAGGAAGACTAACTATTGCTAATGAAGCATTTATCCATAGATTTATTTCCTTATCATAGCTACATCTTCATTTTATTCAAATGAGGATTTTGATCATCATCTCCAAACATAAGTATTGGTGATGAGAAACCTCCTTACATCTCATCCTCCATGGTCTGTCTTCCTAAAAATATCTCTCTCGATTCACGAGGAAACTTAGTAACCCCGAGAGCTAAACCACTAAGGTTATATAAAAAAATTAAAATTAATTTCCGTATTTCATCTATATATTAAAATGGTATTTCCCTTGAGAAATAATGAAATGATCAAATTTAAAGGTATAGAAGAATGTAATGTGAGAAGAAAAGAACTTACATCTTTGAGATCAATAAAATCACACCATTCCTCAGAAGATGAAGGATCAATCCCTTCAGCAGTGCCACGATATATCGTTTCCTTAATTAGTTTTGTGGTATGTATTAAATCATTATTTGCATAAATGATAATCTCTAAATCCCATATCTAAATTCATACTTCATCGGGATTATTCTCAAAGTGAACATTAGACGAGTCATGGAGATCTCTGATCCATGGAATATGAAACCCCTCATGTAAAAGCTCCCACATTGTTTCATCATCACAAAAAAAATTCTTCTATTCTTAAACCACATCTGGTTATATGTATTCAAAATACATTCCATCCTGATGTGAAGATGATACTGCTACCATAGACATAACGAAATTCCAATTCCTTCCTTCAAAAATGGTAGATGAGACAATCGAACTCGATTACCATCTTGGTGATGGTGACTGGAAAGCCTAGGTGTAGTATTAGTTTGCAATGATGGTTTTTCCCTCTTAATTATGGAAGGGGGACTATATATTTCATGAGGTATCTATAAAAATATTGGAGCCATGTCATCCTCACCCTCTGACTATGATGACTCATCCTCTAATGGAGATGAGGCACCCTCCAAATGAGAGGATTCTTTCCTGCTCTGCCGCATTACTCAAACCCAAGGAATAACATTGTTTAGTACCCCTTCAAGGTATTATTCTATCCAATAATTAGAATTCCCGATAGTCAATCTATTCTCGGCATCAAATGTAGAAAATTAAACACTACCCCTATCTTCTACATGGACTTCAACAACCATAATTGTTGATCTACCATCAGATGTTGTTGTAGTATAATGTGAACTGAATTGGATACATTAATCATTTACAAGAATTTGAATTGGAATGAAAATCAATAAGGAGAATATCCCTCACATATGATTTCTCCCTCGATTCTAGTTACCAATACACCATCCTTAGAAGCTAGAATATATGACCTCAGCTCTACGCTAGTTGTCCCATCATCAACAAACAATCATATAGGTGGATTCCCATAAGGAAATAAATTAAATTACTTGAACATAATCAACCTAGTTTTAATGTTAATAGGATTCTATGACAAGGGAAAAATACTAAATAATGCTTAAAAAATGGTTAGAACGAACTTCCTTGGAACTAGATCCCAATAATCACAGTATATGTTATGAAATAATTCATGATCCATCCCCATAAAACTTGTAATATTCCTACTATTCTAAAAGGAGCCTTCCCTCCGTGGATATGAAATAATCTCTTATAAATCTTTTATAGAATATAAGTGGCCAATCCCACCATTTTACTCTCTATTAGCTTAGCCGGTACGACAAATTTTCCAAGCCTAACCCTAACTTTGTAATCTCAAACATGTAACAAATAGAAACTGGTCTATATGGCCAAAAAACCCCACAAGATGTGTATTGGAAAGAATATTGGAATTAATTTCATAAACCCAAATTTCAAATGATCCTTTCTCTACCGTCAACTAGAAGGTACCAGTCACAACACTCTTTTTTTCCTTGGGACAACTTGTTGGATGCTTACAAGTGGGACCTTTATCCTTCCTCTTTATAAAGGATATTTCCATTTAATTATTTGGCTGAATATCTCAATTTTCATGGGGATATTCATCCTTGATTTTTAGAGCTATCTTCAGTAGCTCATGTGCCAAAGCTAGCATCCTTTCAGTATAATTCAATGTTTCCTTCAGAGGGATGACTTCATCATACATATCTCTATGGATCAGAGCCCTAGGGATCTCATAGATGTCCTAAAAACTCATACCCACTTCTCCATCTATCAAATAGAAGGAATTAATCTTTGGACTCCACTGTCTTAGAAATTCTAGCACAAAATCATCATTCCTAAATAAATAGGTTTGTCCTACACATACTACCTTGTAAATTATGACCCATTTCAGAACATATTTGAACTCTACACATTTTCTGAAAACCCATTACACCCACATCCATGTTGGTTTAGTACCCCCTCTTGGAAGAAATTCCCAACATTTCGTCCAACCATTTGATTGATCCATTTGTTAATCTAGAAAAATGGATGAATAACAATGTATATTTAGTATGGGTGTATATAGTTTTACATCTATAGAATATGGGATATTATTCATAACATAGGATGTGGATTCCGTAAAAAGGTTAGTATATGTGATCACGCAAGAAATGTTTGCAGAAGAGATGTTCTTATAGTCTTGAAACCAAGAGACTGGGACATAATTATTCAGATCGGGTATATTGACTTCTCTCAGATGGTTGTAACTATAAAGTGGTAGATAGTTACTCCTTGTAAAATCATATTGATATTTCTTCAGATACTCTTCTAGAATAGGAAGGGTGGTGTTGTAGATGTCATAGTAATCATGCCATGTGATCTTCATCATATCCTTTATTTACATGCTATCCAATTCATCAGAGGTTTTGATCATCTTAGGATCCATTGAACCAGAAAAGAAATATTAATTTCATTTTAGAGTGGGGTTTTTTTTGAAAATAATTTTTTTGACAAAGTAATTATGGTGTGAAAGTGTAATTGTAGAGCATAAGTGTGTCACTGAAAATGGAGCGTGCAACTCAAGTATATACAAAATTTATAAAAACAGAAAATAAAATCATCTATATATAATAATTTCATGGTGAGAGGTTGAATTTTAAAATTGTGAGAGTTCATTGCTAAAGTGATATGCCTTTATATAGATAGACAATCTGACTTGTGCACCACCCCCTTGTGAGAACACTCATAACATGCACAACCTATCTATCTTTTTCATACCTTTTACCTCATGATTAGACCTCCTCTTCATTTGGATCCAATCCTATGGGGGGGGGGGTTATTTGAAACACTTTTTCATCACATGGATGAAAAAGTGAAAAAGGGAAATTCCTTAGAAAAATGAATAAAAATAGATGAAAAATTCTAGGATTTGAAAATGTTCAAAAATTGGTTCACCCAAGGTATCCCAAATCACTAGCGGTGTGCAAGTACTTATTCCCCCACTTGAAAAAGTATCCTCCTTCACCCTAGGTACCATATTTTCTTATAAATACACCTTTGGGGACTTCATTTGTATAGAATAATTTCCCCGAAGGGCGATTGCTACTTTGATCACTCTAGTGCTTCTACCTAGTTTTCAAAAACCTCCGTGGTAGTTTCATAACACCAAAATAGAGGAAATTAAAAGAGGATAGTGAGTCTTAAGTCCTTTTAGTGTTATGAAAAAATAACACTGGCATGACTTGTTCACACAACTCCCTACCCCCCCCCCCCCCGATTTACAAACACTTGCATGACCACCCTTCCTCATATAGAAATTTTCATTCCTCACACCTGGGAATACTTGTGAAGGCCAATGAAGACATGAGCTAAGTGTCTCCCAAGTGTAGTCATCCAGGTTGTTCATCACTTAAGATGAAACCAATTCTCCCAAGAGTACTAGAGTAATGACCCCTTGCACGATGCACTATTTGCACGCCCCTTCTTGGATCACATCACCTTCTCTTCCTGCCCGAGCCTTTCATGCATCCTCTTTTAATGCCATTCATGGAAGAGATTCTCCTTCATTGACACCATTTTCTAAAAGGTATCATTTTGAAACCTCCACCATGACCTCTTGATTTAAAAAACCTTAGGGATAGGCATATCAGAGTGTCACCTATTTGGGTAGGTATATCTACAGCTATAGGTTTCCAACACATGTATTACTAGAGGGTAAGGATCCTCATAACATCTATAGGTTTTTATATCTATGGTCACATGGAACCTTATACTAGGGATAGTGTTGAGGACTTCCCAATCAAGGATTATAGGGATGGGGCTCTATCCTCCCCTTATCATCTCTGAGATCTAGAGCCTCTGATCCCTAGTACGAAGGGTGAAGATCACACTTTATTTTTTCCTTTGACAATGGTTAAGTCTCCCTCCACTAATAGGACCAATCAAAGGGAAGCCACCATGGTGTAATCCCCTAGACTTTCATGTATGATGTTGTTGTCTTTATCCTCTATACATCCTTCATCTTCACTACTTCCTTACATTGGAACCATGTTCAATGTAAATTTATGATAGGGAAACATAGTAGCCATGGTCTCCTCCTCCGTAGCCCCAGCCTCTTCCACCCCCAAAAGAAGAAAAATGTGTGTGGTTTGTTGTATCTTTCACATCCTTTTATTTTTCGCACTGATCATTAATCATGTGGTCTTATAGGTTTGTAATGATCAAATCACCAAAAAATACACTTTAAGTTATTAAATATAAGAACTTAGATTACCACTATAATTGGGATATGTAGAAACCCATCTTATAGACTGATCTCCATAAAATCTCATCCATGAAATGGGAAATCATACCCCCCCCTTGATTATGGAGTCATCCGGAAGAGTAATCCCGAATCCTAATTCCCTTAATCCAAGATTCCTCTTTATGATTAAGACCTGAATTAAGACCCCTAAACCCCCATGATTTAATAAATCTCTATTAAAACATATTACAAGGTACTCCTCTTTAAGAGTAGTCCCCAACCAATTTCTCTCAAAGGGCCATACTCCCCTATGAGACTTAATTAACTATGTAGTATTTTAATCTCATCTAAAAGGGATACGTAAGAATCCTCCCCGAGGTTCAAACCCAACATTCAAAATCAAATCTGTTCTCTCTGGGTTGTATCCCCTGTAGGGTCTAATTCAAATTGAAAACTCATTTCACTTCAATGTCCCTTGGGTTATTTTGACATAAGTCTTACATTAAACATTGACTAGGCACCTTCTATCTGTATGTCTTTACCACATGAAATTAAAATGTATGGTAAAGTCCGTATCACACAACCTTAAAAAGTATGATGTGTCCCATTTAGCACCACCAAACTACATGGGTTATTATTCCATCCACAAGGATATGTAGGAAGCCATTATATGGATTCGATCCCAACATCAAATAAGTTTCTATCTCCCTGGATGATGAGAAACTCCAAGGAAAACCTTTGTCTACCTAGATGAAGATAAACCCAAAATTAAACTTTTCCTCCCTAGATGATGATAAATTCTAGAGTTGAATTCATCTACCTTGAAGATCATAAACTCCATAGCACCCCAATAATTGGCTTAAAAATTAGCATCGTCATAAAAATGACTAAAGAATCTCTAACTAGTATATAAGTGGATACCATCAATGGAAAACCTTGAATATATACGGATGTATCCATTGATGAAGAATCTTGAATACCTATGGATGATTCAGAATTCCAAAAATGTTAATAATTGATTGAAATTTTCTAGGTAAATTTACATTATGTTTGGTAAATTAAAAAGGATTCATGAACATATCTTAAATCTATAAAAGAGTCCCAATGTAGGAAATAGTTCCCCTCAAAAGGGTGCGATGAGCTCGACCTCCCATCCTCTCGACCAATGTGAGTTCTTAAGAATCATGGGTCAAAATAATTAACAAGTTCTTTCCTTTGGAAGGAAGTTCCCTTTAGATACAGAAACATTATTTGTTTCTGGTTCCATAAACAAATCCGTTTGAATCCATTCTGAAATAGTGA
Organism: Viscum album; assembly: GCA_963277665.1. NCBI lineage: Eukaryota > Viridiplantae > Streptophyta > Magnoliopsida > Santalales > Viscaceae > Viscum > Viscum album. The sequence continues at coordinate 65,526 of CAUJRU010002608.1, forward strand.
TTCCTAACTAGAACACACGTTCCAAAGGAAACGAAGTATTTTTAGTGTTTTTATGTTATTCATAGGTTTTTAGGGTTTTTATTTTATTCATAGTTTATTAGGGTTTTTAGGGGTTTATAAATTTTTATGAAGTTTCAGGGGTTTTAAAGACATTAATGGGGTTTTAGAGTGTCTTTATGTTTTTATGTTTTTTGTGGTTTATATTTTTTTAGGTTTTTATAGTTTTCTTAGGGGATTTTATAGTGTTTATAGATTTCTTATATTTTAAGGTATTTTTAGGGGTTTTTAGGATTTTTATGGGTTTTTAGGGACTTAGAGGGTTTTAAGGGTTTTTATTTTATTTTTATGTTTTTAGGGTTTTTAGAGTTTTTCATGTTTTTATGGGTTTAGGGTTTTTTATAGCTTATAGTTTATTTTTATTTTTATTGGTTTTTACGGTTTTAAGGGTTTTAGAGGTTTTCATGGTTTAATGGGTCTTTAGGGTTTCTAATATATTTTTTGGAGTTTTTTGTGGTTTTAGCATTTTTATTGTTTTAAGGGGTTTAAGTGTTTTAATTTTATAAGGTCTTCTTAGGGGTTTTCAGGGATTTTATGTTTTTCAGTAATTTTAAATATTTTATAAGATTTTATAAGATTTTATGATTTTTTAGGGTTTTTAGTGTTTTTAGTATTTTTAGGGGTCTTTATGATTTTTAGTGGTTTTAGTGTTTTTTAGGTTTTTAGGGATTCAAATTATTTTTATGGGTTTCTAAGTGTTTTTTAGGTCTTTTGGGTTTTTAACATATTAGTTATTTTTATGTTTTTTTAGATTTTTATGGTTTCTAAGGATTTTAGGTATTTTGAGGTTTTTTAGAGTTCTTATGGTTTTTTTGGGTTTTGGGGTTTTTTAGTTATTTTTTGGTTATTAATGTTTTAAGGTTTTTCAATATTTGTGTAAGATAAAATGGTTTTTAGATTTTTTACTGGTTTTTAGTTTCATTATGGGTTTTCGGTGTTTTTTTATATTTTATGGGCTTTATATCTTTTAGGGTGTTTTATGGGTTTTTAGAATTTTTAGGTTTTTAGGGGTATTAGGTTTTTAGTGTTTTTATAGGTTTTATGTTTTTTGGATTTTTAGGGGTTTTGAGTTTTTTTGATTTAAAAGGTGTTTTATAATTTCATAACATTTTTAGTGGCGTAATTTCTTTTTAGAGTTTTAGTGGGTTTTAGTGTTTTTATGGTTTTTTATGATTTTTAATGTATTTAATTTTATGGTTTTCATAGGGTTTTCAAGGTTTTTAGGGGTTTTCAATTTTCATAGATTTTTAGGTCCTTTTAGGATTTTTTTATGTATTTTATGGGTTTTCTGGGATTTTGAGTGGTTTTCATGTTTTTCAAGGTTTTAGTGGTTTTATGTATTTAATGGTTTTTATGTTCTTAGGGGTTTTCATGTTTTTAGGGTTTTTAGTGTTTTTAGGTGTTTTAGAGTTTCTTAGGTTTTTAGGGGTTTTATTTTTTTTAGGTTTTTGATGTTTTCATATGTTTTTTCAAGGTTATTAAGTTTTTTTTTATGATTTTAGTGATTTTTAGTGTGTTTTACGATTTTTTTATGGATTTTAGGGTGTTAAGTATTTTTTAGGGTTTTATTGTTTTTAGGGTTTTATGATTTTTTGGGAATCAAGGGTTTTTATGATTTTATTAGGGTTATTATGTATTTTTAGAGATTTTTTTTAAAAAATTAGTTGATTTAAGGTTTTAAGAGTTTTCAATGGATTTTGAGTGTTTTTATGGGTTTTTAGGTTTTCTTATAGTTCTTATAGGTCATTATGGTTTTTATGTTTTTTTGAATTATTGGGTTATTTTTAAGTATTTTAGAGTTTTATTTTTTTTAGGGTTATTATTAATTTTTAGGTTATTGTGGTGTTTTTAGTGTTTTAGGTTTTTAAGGTTTTATTATGGGGTTTCAAGTTTATTTGAATTTTTTAGAATTTTTCCCATAGGTATTTATAGATTTTGAGGGGTTTTAGGGTTTTTAGGATTTTTATGATTTTTATGGAATTTTTATTTCTAGGGATTTTATGGGATTTTAGATTTTTTAACATTTTTAGGGGTTTAAAGGGTTTTTATAGTTTTTAGTGGGTTTTTTCTTGATTTTATGGGGTTTTAGTGGTTTTTAGGTTTTTTAGGGATTTTTTGGATTTTTAGGGATTTTTTTGGGATTTTAGTGTTTTAAGGTTTTCAGGGGATTTAAAAGTTTTTAGGTCTTTATGATTTTTTATCATTTATCGTAGTATTTAGGAATTATTATATTTTTAGGGACTTTAATGGACTTTTTATTTTTTAGGGATTTTTTGATTTTTGAGGGGTTTTAAGTGTTTTTTGGGTTTTCTTGGGGTTTTAGGATTTTTTGGGTTTTTAGGGTTTTTTAGTTTTTACGGTATTTGACGTTTTTAAGGTGTTTTTACCATTTTTAGGGGTTTAAATGGTTTTATATTTTTAGTTATATTTTAGGTTTATATGGGTTTTCTATGGGTTTTAATGATTTTTATGGTTTTTATTATTTTTTCAGGTTTCTTTGGGTTTTTACTTTTTTTGGATTTTAGGGGATTTAAGTGTATTTAGGTTTTTATGTTTTCTTATCATTTTTCATGGTTTGAGTTGTTTTTTAAATTTTTAGGGATTATTATCTATTTTAGAATATTTATGGTGGTTTAGGGATTTTAGGTATTTTGAGATGTTTTAGGGGTTTTTAGAGGTTTTAGTTCTACTATGGTCATTTGGGGTTTTTTTAGTTTTTAAGGGTTTTTTGAGTTTTTAACCTTTTTATGTGTTTATAGGGGGTTTTTAGTGTTGTTAGTGTATATAGATATTTTTACCATTTTCCAATTTTTAAGGGGTTTTATGTTTTATGGTTTTTAGGATTTTTATGGTTTTTTAGGGTTTACATATATTTCTAGGTTTTTACAAGTTTTAAGTGTTTTTATGTTTTTAATGTTTTCTTAGGGGTATTCTTGGGTTTTTTGGGTTTTTCCATTTCTTGGGATTTATAGTGATTTTTGATGTTTTTTGATATGTTTTTAGGCTTGGGGGTGGGGGGGGTTGAGTTTTATTTTTGAAAATTTTAAGGATGTAGGTTTTTTATGATTTTTTGTGGTTTTAGGGTGTTTTGATTTTTTTGTGTTTTATTATATTTAGTAATTTTTTATATTTTTAGGTGTTTAAAGGGTTTTTAGAGTTTTTAGTGGTTTATTTGGATTTTACAGGGTTTTAGGTTTTATGGTTTTTAGGGGTTTTACGGTTTTTAGTGTTTTAGGGTTTTAAGATTTTTAGTGTTTTAGGTTTTTAGAGGTTTTAAGTGTTTTTAGGGTTTTAAGGTTTTCTTATAGGTTTTCAGTTTTTTTAGGTTTTTTGGTTCTTAGGTATTTTGAGGGTTTTTTGTATTTTTATTTACTTTTAGGGTTTTTAGAGATTTTAAGGGGTTTAGGGATTCTATGGGGTTTAGGGATTTTGAAGGGGTTTAAGGATTTTGAAGGGTTTTAGTGTTTTATGGTATGTGGGTTTTTTTTATTTTTTTTGTGGTTCTATGATTTTTTATATTGTTTACATTTTTTATTGTTATAATCGGGTTTTTAGGAATTATAGTGGTTTTAAGGGGTTTTAGGGATTTTTTCGGTTTTTAGTGGTTTTATGGGTTTTGGATTTTTATGGTTTTTATCATTTATTATATTTTTTTAAGGTTTTTAACTATTTTAAGGATTTCAGGTTTTTTTAGGGTTTTAAGGGTTTTTAGTGTTTTTTTAAATTTATATGGATTTTTATGGATTTTTTATTTTTTATGGTTTTTTGGGTTTTTTGGGATTTTGAGGTTTATTAGTGTTTTTTGGGTTTTTATGGTTTTTTCGGTTTTCTAAGTTTTTTAGGGATTTTAGTGTTTTTATGTTTATAGTCGTTTAAGCTATTTTTATAGTTTTTAGTGGGTTTTAAGGGGTTTTAAGGGTTTTTATGGTCTTATGGGTTTATAATGTATTAGGGTTTTTAGGGTTTTGGGGTTTTTTGGTTTTTAGCATTTTTAGGTATTTTAGGGGTTTTTATGTATTTTTGGTTTTTTAGGATTTTGTTAGTATTTTTCATAGTTTTTATGATTTTTTATGTTTTAGGGATTTTAGGGGGTTTTAGGTTTTTATAATTTTTAGGGTTTTTAGGGATATTTAGGGTTTTTTGGATTTTCTAGGTTTTCATAGTTTTGAGGAATTTTGTCATTTTTATTGGGTTTTAGGGGTTTAAAGTGTTTTTAGGTTTTTAATGTTTTCAAAAGGTTATTAAGGGTTTTTAGAATTTTTTACATTTTTAGGGATTTTTAAGGTTTTTAGAATTTCTAGGGTTTTTAGGAGTTTAGGGTTTTTTATGGGTTTTTGTTTTTTGTTTTATTAGTTTTTACAGTTGTCCTTTTTTGGGTTTTTAGGATTTTTTTGAGTTTTTAGGGGTGTTTAGGTTTTTAATGAATTTTATCATTTTTAGGGGTTTAAAGGGTTTTCAAAAATTTTAGAGGGGGTTTAAGGGTTTTATGAGTTTTTATGTTTTTTAGGTGTTTTAATTGTTTTTATGGGGATTTTGGGATTTTGTTGTCTTTTTTATTTTATTATGGTTTCTATCATTTTTGTGGATTTTGGGGTTTTATGTTTTTTTTGGACTTTACGGTTTTCTTATGGGATATAATGGATTTTTTGTGTTTTGATATTTCAAGTGATTTTTAGGGATTTTTTGGATTTATTTGGAATTTTGGGTTTTTAGGGATTTTGAGGTGTTTTAGGGGTTTTGGGGTTTTTAGTGTTTTAATGGGTTTTTTAGTTTTTAGGGGTTTTTTCCTTTATGGTTTTTAATATTTTCAATTTTTTTTTAAAAAAAATAAGGGTTTAATTATTTTTTTGTCTTTTAGTTTTTTAGGGTTCTTTTTGGGTTTAATGGTTTAAATATTTTTAGGGTTTTAAGGTTTTTTATTATTTTAATTGTTTTTACATTTTAAAGGATTTTGAGTGTTTTTATGTTTTTTATGGTTTTTTGAGAATTTATGGTTTTTATAGTTTTTTGGGAATTTTATGGTTTTTCGGTGTTTTTTAACATTTTTAGGGGATTAAAAGGTTTTTAAATATTTGTGTTTTTTAATTTCCTTTATGGATTTATAGGGATTTATGGTTTTTTGGGTTTTTATGTTTTTAGGGGGTTTAGGGGATTTTTCATTTTTTTTGGATTTTAAGGAATGCACGTGTTTTTATCTTATTAAGGATATATTAGGGTTTTTTTAGCGTTTTTAGGGTTTTTTATGTTTTTTTGGTTTTTTTATGGATTTTTTTATCTTTTTATGGTTTTTAGGGTATTGAGGGATTTTTGAAAATTTTAGGGGTGTAGGGTATTTTGGGTTTTTATGGTTTTTGAGTTTTTAGGGGTTTTATAGTTTTTTATGTTTT
>CAUJRU010002609.1:0-70929 GCA_963277665.1 Viscum album
TTGAAACAATGAAGTTATATTTTCTTTAGTCACTCATTACATTCATTCCATAAACATTGATAGTCTATAGAACCATGCTTTAGTGTGAGATTACCTGGATGGATTTCTAAGGAATTGAAATGTGTCTCATTGGAAGGAATCTCAAACATAATATTAATCTTTTTTTTTATTTTTTTTCACCCAACTCTAACAAATTTTTTATAAATATTATATTAATAACTATTACATCCTATAAAATCAATCTTTTCCCTTATTTTAATCAATTTTTTGTAATAAATCTACAAATTAGTTTTAATTTTAAGCCACTATTATATCCTCAAAATTAATTTTTTCACAAGACATTAATTTGTATCTCTTTTCAAAATCCCTGAGATTGTTTTACCACCCAATAACAGAAGCTAAACATATTCCTTGATATCTAAATTTATAATATTCATAAGGTAAATAAAATCATCATATAAATTTTCAAAAACTATATTATATTTATGATCTACAAATTATCAATCCCATAAAGATATATATGTAATCATTATTTACATTCATAGTGAAAAAATAGTCTTTTAGGTCGGAAAGTGATCCAAGATCATGTTCCCCTCCCTAGGGAGATAATACACAAGAGAGAATATAATTCATGATATTTATAAATTTTTCCTTGAAGAACTATACCCAATAACTAAATTCACATTTATAATTTTGAAGAAAAATGGTGGGGATAAGTTAGATGAAAAATAAAATTTATAGAGTTTACCTAGAGCATAATGTAGCGATCTATCTCCTAAAAGAAATTACATTTTTAAATAGAAGAATACACATTCATAATATAAATAAATTATAACTAATTATAAATAAGGTTATAAAATTCAAATAAAAAATAAATGAAAATATATAAATATGAGATACCCATGTACTAATGATTCGTACTAAGTACTAATTATAACTAGTTAATAAATTAATTTAATTTTTTGTAATTTAAATAAAATATAATATAAACACTTTTATTCATTCCATTATATATAATTTCATATTTTGTATTATATGGAATTTATATATGAAATATCACAAAATATAAATATTTTAAAATTAAATTTATATTATTTAATCATTTTATATCATATTAATAACATAGATTTTAAATTGCTTAAATAGATGATCAAATCAATAATTAATATATATTTTATATATTTTATATAATATCATATTAAATATCTTTTTAATTTGACCATTTTTTCATTCACATTGTGCATTTGATGAATATAGTTAAATTGAATTTTCTATTTTTATAGTATAATTTTTTTATAAAATCATTATCAATTATAGCTTTAAATAAATACTAAATTATTTCTAGATAATAAGGAATTCTGTAAAATTCATTATCATTATTTTTAATGTAGGGATTTAAATGTTTACATTATATTTTAATGAATATTTAAATTTTTCATATAAATTTATTCAACAAATTATAATCCAACTACAATCAATAAATATCCCAATATAATAAAACCCAAATATTATCATTTATAAATATTTTATAATGTATTGCACAATTTATCAAAAATTAAATTTTTAATCCATTTAAAGACCACATCATCTTTCACTATGACATGGTTCTTAGATAAATTCTATTTTTTTATACCCCAAAATATTAATAAATGACATCCTTTAAATCATCCAAAGTGTTCGATAGCTTTCTCCACTTGCAATATGAATCATAAATTAAATCAAGATATATATAGATTAAAATATTAATATTAAGTATTGAATATAAATTCAAGAAGTCAAATTTGTGGGAATGAATATTAAAATCCTCCATATGAAATATTTATAGAAATAAAAGATATTATATTTTTAATATGAATTCAAATCTATTGGTATAGATAAAATGAAAAATATGAATATTTTGTAGTCCGAAATGCATATCTAAAAATATTTCTATTATATATGATATAAAATTATAATTATAAAAAAGTGGGAATAATAGTGATAAAACAAATTTGATATAATTTTTGGATAATACAAATTTAACTGGTAAATAATAAAAAATATAAATTTGAATTGAAAATATTATAAAAAACTATTTCCTAATAGAATTTTTTTATTAAATCTATCCTCTATATTTACAAGTTATATTTCTATAATCTATATTTCAAAATTGAAAAAATTAAAATTATTTTTAGGTTAATCGAGGTAAAATTCTGTAATGTTGAATTTTTTAAATTTTTCTAAAAACAAATATTTTAAGGTGAATAGTGAAAATTATCATTTTTTACAAATAAAATGGATTTAATGACAGTATAAGTATATTGTTAAAAAATAATTAATAATATATATATATTTCTAAAAAAAATTAATATTTTTTAAAATTATGGTTTTAATTTAAAATCCCAAACCTGATATTCGAGATAATATGTAATATTTACTCCAATGTTTTTTTAATACAATATAAAATTAATTTTAAAATTAATTTTGACCACTTTTTAAAATTTAATCAAATTTAATGTATATTAAATTTATAATTACTCGGTTAAAATATCAAATAAGGACAACAATAATTGAAGGTATGAATTTTAGGTCCTCTTAGGTCAAATCTAGTTATCATGGTAAATGTTAAAATAGTAAAAGTAATAGTCCATGCTGTAAAAAAATTGAAACAAGCTAAAAAATTATTATTATTGAGTGTATGATGTTTATATTGAAATTTTTACTCTCTACTGCATTATTTCTCAATGTTGGATCGACATGAAAGGTTTAACAAGTTTTCCCTTCACAATGAGATTAAATATTTTAAAAAATGTCAATATTACCACTTAAGAAAGGGTCATCTCACCACACCGTCAGTATACTTATAAAAATTTTCATTCCTCATGAAACAACCAATTTTCATCCCAATTCAATACTATTTCACTTATTTGAGATTCACGGAACAAGATAATTTCCTATTTGTTTATGTCACAATCCATCCCAATGGTTCATGTATCATGACTTCCCATACATGCCTCTAATAGGCTATGAGATGGTGAGTAAAAAAAGTATGATTAATCATAACATGGTATGATTTTCTTATGTACCTATATGCACACACACAAACATATCCAATCCACAGATGGTGAAAATTGTAAAGAAATGAGAATCAAAATATAGGCATGCCACTACACACAACTAATAGAGTAAAAAAGGAATGTAAAGTGCAACAATTTAAATTGTTTAAGAATACTATCCCACTAAAGAAAGAGTTTGAAAATTAAATATTTAAACATGTAAATAATAATGTACTGGGACTTCTCCTAAATGATTTAGGAACTACCTAGCCAATCTAAACTCACCAAGATATGACTTTTCTTGTTAACTCTGGACACTCTCAAAAGGTCATTCGTCTTCACAAGACACAACATACTTGGGAAGAACCCATGGAGTGGTCAGTATAACATTAATCAGTTGGAAACCCTAAAACCACAATGAAATGAACAATTTAATGGTACAAGTACCTCTATATAGTATATGTCTATTGTATTTATAAAAAGAACATATCCAAATATACTCAAACACCAACCTATATATTAGATTTCTGTCACAACTACTGCTTACCAACACATGAGAATTAGTATGAAGATTCCTCAAAAAAACTCATCCAGGAGCACACACTCTTGATTCTAATAGCACCGATGAGGTCCCCCCAAATGTAATTTTTATTGGGAACCATTATGAGAGATATAAATTGATTGATCTGAATAGGGCTATGATACACTCTCCAAGAGTACTCACTCTATGAGTGGGTAAGATGATGATACACATATGAGGGTCACTTCAGGGCCATGGAATTATACCATGACTCATTTGTATTCACCTACTAAGTATAGGATCCTTATCCAACATGATGGGTTATTCCAATATCAATACTCTTTTTATGGAAAAATAATGGATATAAGATCTTGAACTCGGCCTCTCGGAAGTGATTCATGGGTATATCTTGTAAAAAACCATTGATGTCACCATACTCATTAGAATAAGAAATGATACCAACTAGCATTTAGAGAAAAGAACAAGGGAACCAAACCTAATGAAACATGTCTAAGATACAGTGGACAAGAGATTGAAGATATATAGGAATGAGTAAACTACATGTATTAGGGTCACATGTCATGTCCTATGACCCGAGGTACTGACAATGTTCTATGGAATGTGTCATCATAAAATATCATGTAGAATAGGTAAACATGGAATTTATAATGGCTTATATGATGTGTCTTATTATTCTAGATCCACCTGTGTACTTCATTCATGTTATAGTAAATGGTGTCAACCTAAGATCACCTGCTTGTGTTCCAATACTTAAGGTACCCTATGTATCCTTTCTGGCGTAGGCCATTTGGTTGGGTACATGACATGCAAGAAAGATTTTTACTTCACACATGTGTCCATCTAACTACCTTGATACATTTTGAGCCTCATTGAAGGTCCCAAACACGGTGTGATAGGGGTCACATGTCGTGTGACACTTTACAACATCCTAAAACCTTAGATGACACTGAATGGGCTCCACACACCATGTATCCTGAATTACACACCATGTTTTATAGAATCTTCTAGAAATACTGGTTCATTCTGTATCGTCTCCTCCAGAACTATCACAATAGTTTCCAACAATTCTTGATCAAGAAACTAAAGATCATTGCTCATCTTGGCCTACTATTACAAAATTAGTATGATTCAATCATTGAATCGTCTCAGAAAAAATATCATTGTTGTTATTTTTTTCCATGAAGAACATGAATTCACCCCCACCATCATTCAATCCACTATCACAACCATTTTCACACGTCTTTCAAGTCATACTGATATTATATCATCAATTTAAGACATTTAGTTTTGTAAAATGAATGTGCAACGTTAATTTTTTCATAAACCATGAATAACACGAAGAACGAGGAAAACATAGAGGAAGAAAAAGACCATTGAAAAACATAAGGAATGAACATCAGCCAATGACCATTCACGCATGATCCATTCCTTAAGAATGATCATGATAATAAAATAGTATAATCACCCCAAACATCCCACAATCAAACCCTCCCACAAGAACTATTAAACCGCGGGTCAAAATATTAATGGGTTCATCCATGTTCATAGTTATTTCTAATAATATGGAATGATTCAATTGAAATCAAAAACCCTACATGGGGTATCCATTTTTCATTATCATGGATTCGTTACCAATGGTGATCCATCGTGAATGATCATGATCATTTGTCTCATTCTCGTCTGTCTAGAGGTTTCTCCCGTATTTTATCTAAATCATCTATGAATTTCTCTTCTGTTATTAATTCTAATGCTGGTTCCAGACCATGGTATTTTATTAAAAATGAAGGCATCACTGTTTCAATGTACCATCAATATAAAAAAAATCAGAAATTTATTTTATTTGTTAAATGTCAAAAAACTAACATTCACAAAAGACCCATGATGACCGATGTTGGGACTCCCCGAAGTTAAAGTTGCTTCCTTGAACGTAACAGTGCCCTCAATTTTCTCATCAGGTCACCCATTAAGAAGTTATCCCAAATTTTTAGGAAATCATTTCATTCATTATATTTAAATATAATTAATATATATCAAACAATTATTCTAGGCACACCAGTCCTCAAAATCACTTGTCATCTCAGTGCCTCGTCTCAAATTAATTTCACATAACATTTAAAACTAATAACAAGAAAATTTGTGGACATTACATTCTTTACAACATAGGGGTTTTCATTAATGAAAATCCATAAAAGGACATAACAAGAAGTTGGTATTATGCATTAATTTAATAATATTACTCAGATTTTCTCAACTAGAGATTCAATTGATGCACCCAAACATGAACTAAAATAATCTCTCACCCACAATGGATCCCCTACAACCATTCCCTGTTCTTCACTGGGTACGCAACAAAAGTCAGTCCATCTTCAATGTGCATCTTTCTCGAATCAATATTGTGGGATTAGTCGTAAACATTTCTCCTTTTCTAGGACATGAGTATGAATTCATGTTCCAAGTCCAACTGCAAGGGGTAGAGCTAAGTCAAAAGTAACCTCACCAACTATGCTTAGTATCTGAAAAGGGTTAATAAACCTCGTAGATAACTTGGTTCCCTGCCCAATATATATATAAACCTCATCATGGTGAGACTTAAAGGAAGACATGGTCTCCTTATTTGATGTCCAAAGCTCTATTATGTCTGTCAAAATATGATTTCTGGTAGATCTGTGTAGTATTCATTCACTCCTAGATAATCTAAAAATTCTTGGAAGTAGCTCGCACCAATTATGGTCCCATGAGTGATGAATCCCCTAGGTTAGTCTAGTATAGTGGTAGAATGTAATTTCACCTGTAAAAATCCTAGAACGGTTCCATACCAATTATGAATTGGTATATGTTTTTGTAACAAAACTACAACATTGGAAGGTGGTACTCTTAGCTATGAATGATGTTTAATATTAAATCGCACAGTAAGTCCTCTATAACCTAAATGGTCTTCTTTGTATGGCCATCCATCTGAGGATGAAACGCCATGCTCAAGTGTAACTATGTAAAAAATAATTCTTGTACTGTCTTCCACAACCGGGATGTGGGCATCAAAATAAAAAATTGTCATCAATGGAACATTATGGTGTCAAACTATATCATGAGCATAATAGCGTCTCAATATCTCTATTGAACTATTCTCCCAAATAGGTAGGAAGTGGGAAGACATTGTTAGTCATTCAAATATCACCCAAATGGTATTTTATCCCCTTGATGTACATGGTATAGTTGTCACAAATTCCATCAATATCACATCCAAAATCCATAATGTCAACTGAAGGGTTTGAGTCAAACCTTCTAGAACATGGTTCTCATCCTTCACTTATTGAATTGTGAGTCATCGAGGGGAAAACTCTTCCACCATATTCTCCATCCATGTCCACCAAAACTGACATCAGATGTCCTAGAACATCTTCTCCACACCATAGTGTACCACCAATGGGAATGTAGAAGCTCTTTAAGAAACTCAACCCCCAACTACACTAGTCAAATGATGATTCCTTAAATAATAATGACATTCTCCCTACATTACGAACATCCATTAGGTTCAATACTTATGGAAATATGAACATGTAGAGTCTCACAGTTGGTATCTCCTATCATTCCCTCCTAGTCTTTCTATAAGAGTGTAGTGGTTAAAACATTGACCGATGGTATGTTATTCCATCTCCACCTATGAAGGATAACTATAATGATGCCAGCTACACTGACACCTCATTCAAAAACTACAAACTAGATCACCATGTTAGATAATTTTCCACCATGTTCCCCTTCCTATGAGTATAGAAAAACGAAAATTAATAATCCTGGAAGAAATATAGTTATATATACTTTCTCAAGTTCTGATCCTTCTGAGAGAATATATTATTGAGACTCTTTTGGTCAGAGTAGATGATAAACTGTTCAACCATCAGTTAATTCTTTACATATTCAATTCGAAAACTACAACTGCTAACTCAACATCAAGGGGAACATAATAATGTACATTTGGTCTCAATATTTTTGAACCATAGGAAATCACTACTTTACTCAAGATTGGTATAAACCTAGTCTAATCCATGATACATCAAAAACACTATTTACACAATACCCTCCTCCAGCAATATCATGAACAAAGTGCTCGTCATACACTACCTTAACTACTAAAAAGCATGTTGGAACTTCTAATCCATAAGAAAGGCTTCCCCTTTTAGGTGAAATATTTCATAGATGATGATATCCTACATAAATCTAGTATGAATCTCTAGTAATAGCCTATCATCCAATGGAATCTCCATACCTCTACCATTCTCTTAGGTGGTTCCCATGGTAACACTACCTCATCCTTGGCTGAGTCGACTAACACACTATCGAATAATATAACATGTCCTCGATTGTGGACTGTCTAATTCCAAAACTTGATATTGAAGTGTTTCACATAATGTTGTTGGTCTTGTAGTATGTAAAAAACCATCCATATGTTCCTCGTGTGCTCCTCCCCATGATCTAAGTACACAATGATATCATTTATGAAGACTACCACGAACCTATCAAAGTAAGGGTAATGATCTAGTTCATGGGTCATATTAACACTATAGTGATGTTCATTAAACCAATGGGTGTTAACAAGTACTGAAAATGACCATATCAGTATCATAAATCTACTTCGATATATCCTTTTCCCATACTTAAGGTATTTATAGCCTAATCGAATATCAATCTTCGGGAACCATCATGATCATCTTAACTGATTGAATAGGTCATCGATCCTTGGAAGTGGATAATTATTCTTCAAAAAAACCCGATTCATGTGCCAGTAAACCACACACAACCTAAATATCCTTTCTTATTTAAAAGACAAAAAACATGGGGTTGCCCATGGTGAAACACTAGGCCTCACGAAGCCCTTTATCTACAAGTCCTCCAAGTGCACCCTCATCTCACGAAGCACTGTGAGAGACATATGATATACTATTGAGGATATCAGTGTCATCCTGGTGCATATTTTTATGTGGATGTATATCACATGATGGGTATGTATCCTTGGAATATATTTTAGAAATAAATCCTCGTACTCTACCTCTGTGGATGGGAGCTGAATGCTCATAACATCTTCTTCTCTATGGATAATCCTATAAAACTCATGAGTGATCAGATGAACCCTCATATGCATGATCACATTTTGTTCTTCCTATGTTTTCCTTTCATCAATAATGAAAAACCTTTTCCCATTGCTGTAGGGACACCTCACCATTCACTTAAAATAGTCAGTCTGGTCATAGACTAAAGATATCCAATCCATACATAGATGACCCTGTAATTCCTCTATTCTTCCAATATGAGGTTTTAACCAAAAATATTGACTCCAATGGTCAGATAACACTGTTGGACTAATTTTATGATAAATATTTCTCCTCATGTAGGTGTCTCCAAGCGTAAGGGTCAAGTTAGTGGTTCACCCCGAACGTAAAGGTCTCATAGATGGTAAGTGGAAATAAAAGAATAACAGGAACCTATAGCTATAATATGGAATAGAATGTATAAAAGACAAAGATCACCCCACATGTCATCCGTAGAGTCCTTGGGTTATAAAATGTGATCTCATGTAGCTTCCCATACCCATGTCCTCCAGCTCCATAATACTCGTGTTAACCTCTTGAGTGTAGTGGTGGTGGTATGTAGAACAATATTCCATCCATCATCCCTCTACCAACACCTCGATGGGTTCGTAAATCTCTAGAGAGAATTCCCCTTCCTTCACATGTGTAGCTTCACCACTCCCAAGGCCGAATTGATCCAACTTGATAGATCTGAACCATAGATCATCAATCCTTGAACATCCTGTAATGTCTCCCATTTCTAGATCACTATGTATGACATAGGATCCACACTACTAAGGTATCTGCACCTATTTTCCTGCTGAGGTCTGTCACTGGGTACATATGATTTGTCAAGAAATTCTCATCCACCAAATCACACTCAAGTACTCCATTATATGTTGGAATTAATAGAGGTATAACAATGGCTCATGAGTCTAAATGTAGACCTATATTGAAGGTTTTATCCAAATAGTACTGATACCATACCATATTCATAGACTAAATATAGAGGTTGGTTAATCGTGATGAATATTCAGCCACTATTACGAAACCATGATAGGGCTGAAGAATTTTATGTATACCCACTGATCATAGATATATGGGGGGAAATCATCTTTAAAAAGAGACTCAAACTACATCGATGATAGATTCACCTTATCCTGAATTTTCTTGGTCAAAATCCACCATCTCCTTGTAGAACCATGAATAAGGCCCACTACAAATATCATCATATGGTCAGGTAGTTCCCTCACTAGACATAAAACTATGTTCACTGCATCAATGATTCCTCAGCCACCTGAGGGATGGTCTCATCATGGATCCTGACAGGTTTCTATCTCTATAACTCATGGATTGTTCTCAACCATTTCTACTCATATACTGGTACTAAAGATACCACTTGATGTCCCACTGGTGGTGGTATAGTCGGTTAACCACCAGGAGGAAACATCTAAGAAACTGGTCCCTATATTGAAGCCACATAACTAAGGGGGTCATCCTCATGATCGAGCATCTCAATGAATGCTGGTATACATCCTGGATGCATCCTATAAGAAAAAAAGATGTATAATGGTAAATGTTAATATTTGGATACATGAATCAATAAGGAAACCCAACCCATTTTTGTATGAAGTATGAACTATTATTTTCCCCGCAACCAATGTTCTCATATACCATGTCGAAAATTAGTTTTTAAAGGTAATTGTGTATGGATATGTTGGCCATTCATACAATACTTGATTCCCTAGCTTGAAATACAAACTTGAAACACATAACATTGTTTCCCTAAAACAATAACACAAACTCCAAGTCCCATGGTAGAACTGAACACCTCTAATACAACTATATCATGAATCGTCCAAGTGGGACCCATTCGGTGACTCCCAAAGCCCACCTACAATAGGTCATGGGCTAGTGACTAGCATTGAGTAGGCCTATCACTGACATGGGATGAATTTCTTGAGTATTTTTACACAAACACACATGTCTCTATGTTAGAATTGCTAAAAAATCAAAACCACCTGGGGACCAAAATTCATGCATACCACTAAACCAAACCAATAGAGTATGACACTAATGTAAAGTGATATAATTTAAAATCGGCCAAAATACAAGGCCACCAAAAGAGTCTAAAAATTAAAAAATCAAACCTATTAACAAAAAGGTTCTTTGAATGTTACTCAAGGCTATAGTAACATCTCATCCTATCTGAAGTCACAATAATATATCTAGTCCTAGTCCAACATGGACTCTGTCAAAGGTTGCTCATCTAGAAAGGACATTACACATGTGGGAAAATCCCATGCAGGGGTGGGTATAACAATACTCTATAGATCACCCTAAAACAAAAATAAATACAAAAATTATTGGTGCAGTCAGCTATACGAAGTATATGTCTACAATACATATAACAAGAATTGTGCCAGATATACTCAAATAACACACATAGTCTACAGGTATGTCACAACTACCACATAACAATACTACATATTTAGTCTAATGATTCTACAATGAAAATCATTTACGAGTACACACTCCATAGTTTATTTACACTAATGACGTCAAACCAAGATGTGTTGTTCATTGGGAACAATCATGATATAGATACACTAGTCGATCTGAAGATAGATATGATAGAATCACTCAAGAAGCACTCACCCCATGAGTGGGGAACACCACAATAAACAATTTAGATTCACTGACAGGGCCATGTGGTGATTCTACGAGTTATCAAGATTCACCTACTATGTTGAGGATCAACATTCAGTATGACTGGTCACATCGATACCAATACTGTAGTTAGGGCAGAACATTGGATATATGATCCTTATCTAGGACAATCATAGAGGATTCATGAATATATATAATAAAATCTTGCTAAAGGGACTATACTCCTATGAATAGGAAATGATACCAACCAACATTTAAAAGAACAAGATTTTGATCAAACCCTAAAGAAATATTCTTGAGATATGGTGGAAAAGAGATTCATGCCATGTATGAATGGGTACATGTTGTGTAGTAGGGCCAAACATTATGTCCCTTATCCCCAGGTACTGCATGTGTTCAATGACCAATATCATCATAACATTCCAAGTAGAGGAGGTATACATGACATGTAGAAAAGATAACATGATGTGTACTACTATGCAGGGCCACCTTTATACTCTGGACATGTACTAGTATATGGTGTCTACCCGTGTTCGACTATCCATGTACTATTACCTGGGATAACCCTTGTATCAAATCTGTTTTTCCTATGCGATGGTGTACACACTATGTAGGGAAGTCGTGTACTCCACCCTTGTGTCCATGAATCTCTTGATATACAGTTTGATCCTTGAGGAAGGGCCCACACACCATGTATAAGGGTGTATACTCAGTGTGGCACTTTACTACCTCCCTAAACCCTAAATGACATTGAGTGGGGGCCACAAGACATGTAGTACCGAATACATGCCATGTTATTCAATATTTTCAAGAAACCCTAGTTTGTGCTTTGCCGTCTCCTCTGCTGCTCTGATTTTCATTTCCTGTCAGGACTGTTTGGGATACTCTATATCTGAGGCCATGTAGTCTATGCATCACCTAATCGATATGATTCAATCCTTGAATCAACACATAAAATAAGATTTGCACCATTCATCAATTTTTGATGAAAAATGAAAAATCATCACCAACCATCGTTTGATCCACTACCTCTACCATTTTTTCAACACTGCCAAGTCATATTGATGTTGGATTTTTAATTTTAGTCGGTTGGACCTTGTAAGCTATGTGAAATGATATTTTGTTCGTAATCCATGAAGAACATGATTAATGTGAAAATATTTGGGGGTGAAAAAGTACACAATACAATCCAAGTAACAAACCAAGATATATTTTCAGTATGACCTCTTTCCATTCCAAAAGAAGGATCAAGATCACAAAGTAGTGTAATCATCACCAAATTCCCACTGTAAAACCCTCCTTAAAGAATGATTGAATTCAAAGTCATCCTATCCATGGGTTGATATGATTTCATCATTAATTCCAAAAATGGGGAAAAAATTAATTGAAATAACATTCCCAACTTGGGGTTTGGAACATTTTTTGTCGATGAATCATTTTAGATGGAGATTCATCCAGAACAATCATGATATGCCATCTTCTCATCGTCTATTGACATGTTTCACAATGAATATTCTCCAGAGATTCTATTGATATGAATTCTTACACTAGGTCCATTTAATGTTTTTATTTAAAATATGAACATCTCTGCATCACCGTAATGTCAAAATAGAATAAATCACTAAATTATTGTATTCTTTAAATGTCCACAAACTAAACTTTATAGTCATCCCACTATGGACAATAGTAGACCCCACCAAAGATAAATTTGATGCTCTAAACACAATGATTCCCTTAGATTTATAATCCAAACACTTATTTAGATGTTATTCCACATTTTTAAGAAAACTGATCATGCACGTTAATTTAATATATTTAATATATTTCAAACATTTAATCCAGGAACACTGAGATATAGAATTGCATGACTTTTTATAACATGATATCAAATTAATTTCATATTATATTTAAAAATAATACATTGAAAAATCACGGTATGTACAATTTAATCATAATAATTTAATTATTTTGGACATTTGGTGCATATAGAAAATGAATTAGGATCGAAGTAAGGTTTTTATCAAAAAAATCATATCATTATAAAATATTTAGAGTTATTCACATTATTTAATTTATGTAGTGTACATACTACCTATTTGAGACATAGGATCATGACTTATATTTTAATAATGGTATTATATGTTCAATTAGAATCCATGTATTTCCATGGTATTTGATTAAATCATTACTCACAAGGGTTATTTGTCTCAATAATTTATTCCATGAGAAATTCTTATGTTATGAAACATGTTTTCCTCTGAAATAATTTAGAAACAAAACATATATGTATATTTATCATATTTATTTATTAATTCAAATTAAAAATTTAAATAAGTTCATTTTTATCATATAGATTTTGAATCAGTATTCACTCCAGTTGTTAGGCTTTTTAGCAACTAAATATTATTTAATTGTGCTGTCACTATCCTATTGAACATAATATTTGGGTTAATTATAAAAAATTTATATCATTTTGTATTCTATAATCATTCCATGAATAAACATTTCCACAACATAATACACCTTTTTATGATATTCCTTACAACAAGAAGTATGTTTACTATAAGGAATATTGATAACTAAAATCTTCTTCCATGAGTTCTATTATATCTTCATGAAAATTATTCGTTTATTATTTGGTTCTTCTACAATAATATTTTACTGTATGTTTATTTGTCAACCACTTTTGAAAAAATATTTTTTGATGCAAAATAATGCATTGTTAATCTCTTTATAATGTGAGTATTGAAGAATGATGTTTTTAAAGATATTATAAAATGTTTTTCATTAAATATTATTATATTTTTCTTTCATATCATTATTTATTCATTAAATACACTATTATATTTCAAGTAAATATTTTCTAAAATAATTAAAAATAATGTATTTTAGTTTTATTCCCTAAAACTCCTGAAAAAAGGCAATTGGAAATGTTCTATCACATCTTCTGTAATATAAATATTAAAAATGATTATCAAATGTTATTTAACGATTTGAATTACATAACCCTTTTAATTAACAATATCATTTACTCAATTCGGGTAAATATTTCCCCAATTATATAGTAATATATATTCACCTTTTTGGGGAATGATCTCACGATACCAATCAATCCGTTTTTTGATGCCTTCAAATGTGGTATCCTTTAATAATACTTTAATAGGTATGTTTCATTCTATTTCATTATCCATCTACTTTAATCTTATTAAACTACTGATATTTTATTTCAAAACAATACACCCTGTTTCTCGGGATATCTTATTATCATGTAATTTTAGTATTTACATAGTTGTACAATAATGGATCTATATGATGTGAACATAAAATTTTTCATCATTCATGTTGGATGGTGTTCCACAATAAAAAAAATTAGTATATTTACAAGGAGAAATATATTATCATTTTATATGTTTTATTCAAATATGGATGACTATTGGAAAGTTGAATATTTTTTATTTTAATATCCATAATCATTATATAGATGTTTTATGACATTGTTATCCATTTTTTAAATAAAAAATTTATTAAAAATATTGATGATTATTGACTCTTAACAAATATTTTTTATGTTTTAAAATTCACGGTTTTTTATTATATGAATAACAGTGTTATTATTCAGAAATAGTTTCCTTAGCTAATGGTATGAAATATATTATAAACCTCTATTTATATTACATTAGATAAAAACTAGTGAAATGTGTGGCCTAGAATAATATAATCCCTACATGGATTAATAGGTCTCCTGAGATAATATTTATTCAATGTTGGTTTTTGCATTGAAAATTAAGAAATATTTCCTAACTAAATTCTATACAACAAGAGAATGTGTTGTAAAAAATATTAAAATAATTTTATTAATATCTGGAAGTATATATTCCATTAGAATGAGATAAATATTATTAATATCCATGTTTTTATTTATTATCATGGATATATAATGATATCATTTTCAATTGATTATTTATTCATGTATACTTATTTATTCAATAATATTAATGTCATATTTATGGAATGATTATCCCAGTTTCATTTTCTCTCTTATTGGTCATTTGATCTCACCCCTTTTTATGTTTCAATTTCCGTAGTTTTTTATGAAACCTAATACCCCCAACATGTGTCGAAGTATGGAACATGTTTTTGAATTTATGGATGACTTTAAAAATTTATTATGTCTTATGTAGTTTGACATATATTCAGAAATTTTTTTGTTTTTATACAAATAATATGGATATTTTTAGTTATTTTTTTCCTTTGTCCCAAAAGTTTTAAAGCTGAAAAGTTTATCCAGTTGTAAAATATGAAATAATTTTTACTGATTTGGAAATTTAGTATCGATATATTGTAAATTTTATAGTTTATATCAATGTGATAATATAAAGTATGTGTTTATGAAACAAGAATCAAGAGGGAGGGTAAGAGGAATCATTGTTTTGAATAAAACTACCTCATGTTTAAGGTACGTGATATAATTATATCATTTAATATATACCAACTATATATTATATGTATGTTTTGAAATACCATGTGGAATGCGATTCTGTGGATCACATTGTGATGTCTAGAGAATCATAGTAAATAATGATAATATGTACATCTACATCATGGAGATTGTGTCTATTTTCAAAAACATCAATTAAACATTATTAATCCTTTTTGAAGAACTCTCTTTTTCATTCCACTAAAAATCAATCTTTTTATTTTCCAAAAGTGATACTTATCTAGGTTTTAGGGGGAAACCTAAAAAACTAGTACAAAACACCATACAAGCTGTGGAAAATAAAAAAATTGATACAACAATAGTTATCTATAACTTATCAAAACCATGATAGTCCACAAACAAAATTCATCGTAATGGATGAGAAAGGTGAGATGATAAATCAATACATGCCCCATAGTTGATGTAAAATGGAAAACAATACTATGACCATGATTTATGTTGTTACATCAAGGAATTGTCACGGATTTCATTCTCTCATTAAATATGGTGGAAATATATGACCTCATTACTCATCAAGATAGAGAGGCCTCTTATATATTTTCTTGAACATGACTCTTATATAATTTTTAAGAAGAATCCGGATCCCCTCATCAATTTTAGAGGATATAATATTTACATCCACCATGTAATCATCTATTGGGAATTTTCCATGATCAACATCCCATGAAATATAACTAAGCATACAATCAATACCCTAATTAGATGGATAATCAAGTCCCCATAGACATCTACACTCAAAAAAATCTATTTCACTCCACATTATTTAGTTTTATGGTGGTTTGTGATGTAACATATTCTTAGGGAGAATATCTCCCTTGTCAAAGGTATGAAACATCATTTTCCTACATAATTTCTTGGGTAATGATTTATCCCATTATTTCTATTTTCATGGGACCTCATTAGTTGTTTTGGTGTTAGAGATATTTGGGTCTAGTAGTAAATTTTGTTCCTAGAGTAGTTATTTAGTAACATTAATGTCTATATATATATAGGTAGACCATTACTTGATAATACAATTATTTCGTGGATGTGAAGTGTTGAAAAATCATTCCATGCATGGACCCTTTTCATTTCTTAGTAAAGGAATATGAGTCTACATATAATTTGATTCAATTCGTGGTAGTTGCCTAAAATTATTCTATTATATATTTTATCATCTTCATTGATAGAGAACTCGTGATAATTATCACAACGATAAATAAATGAATTCATCCTACTTTCAATGGGTATCATTGGCCAATTGATCTTCGTTCATTACTGAAGGACTCAAAAATTTTCAAAGTGGTGATAAAGCCTTCATGGAATGAAGAATGAGCTTCTGGAATGATGATGGATTTGAATAGTTCCCAACAACATCTCACACCACAAACAATAGAGGTTCACATATTCTAATATATTCTAACATGATACGATATCCTTTAATGTTGAGTGGTAACTATATATTATAGATAATTCTCGATCGAATTTTGTCGAAGCATTGATATGTTTTTATTTTCACCACTAAATATAAATATGAATTATATTATTATTCCAAAAAATTACTATCTCATTATTTCAATGATGATAAAATATTGTGGGAGGTGAATGAAAAGTCACATGACTCGCTTGAATTCCAAAATAGAGAAATCATGGTTATCAACCACATCATCCACATACACCATTGTGATGTAGTGTATCCCATTTTAGTGAATATACAACATTAACATAATGGACTAGATATTTTTTACAATCAATATTTATTTCCCTTAATCATATTTTCAATGAGATATAGATTTTTGAATCCTAAAAATAAAATATCCATTAAAAAAATATAGATTTAAATTCTCACAGTTATCATTTTTTCATTATATATCATAAATATAATGATAACAAAAAAATATGTGTGCAATCCTCAAAACCTACACCCTCTTAATAATATTAATCAATAAGTGCCTATTTTGGAGGATTTTTAGGAAATTCGTCATCAATATATTTTTCATACTATCAAAAGATTCTTCCTTGAGATATATTAAATTTTTATTAAAATATTATATGGAATATTATTCTTAAATTTTTATTGATATTGACTTATCATTATAAAATCGTATTTCTTGAATGAATCATTAATTTCTTCATCATATTAACCATTACTATTCTTTCTAAATTAATACATAAAAGAAAAATGAAATATTTTATAACAACTATAACATTTATAGGGCCTCCTACTTTGATACCTACCTTTTCCCATTTGGAAGATTATTGACATGTTGGAGATAATCTCATTAAATATTACATATTAGCATCTTCAATTGGTAAAATATGCACATCTTAAATGATCAATATGTTTAATGATTTAAATGAATTATTTCTCTCTTTATTTTCATTGATTATAAGATAAATTCATTTTCTCATATCGAAAGGTACATACATTTTTAGAAAATAATTAATTGTGATGTTAGAAAGATTTATGACATCAAGAGTGGATATATTGGCTTCAAATAGGATAATGAGTTTTCTAATTAATTTATTCACAACAATGGAGTCTCAAAAATTTTATTAATATCCTTTTATGGTTTTTAAAATAATATTCAATCTACTAATGGAATCATAAAATAAATTATTTTTTTACAATCTCATGATTATAATATGATTTCCAAAATGTTTTTTCTTTTCCCCTTTCACCACACTATCTCCTCTATAAATGCTATGACTTTTTTCCATATCTACATAGCTTTATTATATCCCAATAACATAGACTACTATTTCTTCCTTGGTCAAGACAATAATAAATTCATCCACTTTCCACCACTATAAAAATAATTTTTTTTTGGAAAAGGATCATGATTTTATCTCATGTATTATAATAAAACAATGAATAATATAAAAAACTACATCATTTATAAGAGAGTGAAGATAATGTATCATTTATTACTATTTAAAATGCTAAATATTTCAACAAAATATTTTAATTACACTATTGTTCTTTTGATTCTCTTTAATATCCTAATAGATATTAATTAGGTTGAACCGTTTCCATAATAACAATGGTCAAGATCACCTGATTGTATAAACAACAAAGAGGGTGTGAATTAGTATATGTCACTTTTCATATTTCAAAACAAGAAATATCACATTTTTTTGAACAATATATTATTCAAAACATGTATTATTGAAAATAAACAAATGAGATTATAGATTTACTAATAAAGTTCTCTAAGAATAATGATGACTACGTCCATGAAGTATGATGGTAATTAACACACAAACGCAAACACAAAGCATATTTTAATATCTAGGTAAATTTATGAGAATGGGAATATTCATGAACTCCATAAAACTCTATTAAAATCCATTTAAAATATACACCAACTTGTTACAAAGTTTTATAAAACAATTCTTCTTGAATAATGATTACCGATGATAGCACTTGAGGTGTCTTTAGGGACAGCCAATTCTTATAGTAAAAAGTGATTTTAAATTCTTAGGTGCACCACTGAATCATGAAAACATTTAAATGGAATTGTAGTACATGAATGTAATATAGTTTAAACCTACAAGAAAATGTATCTTATCAAGGAAAAATCTCACTCAATAATCAAGATAATTAGTTTGAAATGAAAGGATTCTGTATCTAATTTGAATTAATACACATAATGAAGTATGCATCATTATATTATAATTCATGGATTAGGAAATAAGAAATCCAATAACATTTGGTTGATTCTAAAGTCATCAAAATAGAATATAAGTAACACACTAACCAATTTTATCACACACTTACCATAATACTCCCCCTTTCTTTATGCCATGTATTTTGATGACCTTAGAATTTATCTTTTCTAAAAAAAATTAATAGAGATTATGATAAATTGTATTTCATAGGACACCTTACATTAATGTCCCATAAAATGTTATATTTAAAATTATAATAAACAAATTATAAATGTCTATTAAAATTTATTACAACTAAAAGATAAGTAGTTAATTTGAATTAAGGTAGAAAATTGTATTTGCAATAGAATAGTTTATATATATCTATATATTTCATTAAAGGATAAATTAACAAATATAGTAATTTTAATATGATATAAATAATCATAATTTTGGAATTAATTGTATCAAAATTTTATTATTATGATGTTTTTTTGAATTATCTCAAAAAAGAATGTTTTTTAGTCAAGAAATAAAATTTTACAGAATTTATAATTTCATTGAATTTCTCACATTATAAGAATAAAATATATTTCTTATAAATATTTAATGAAATTAAACCTAAAATTACGGTATATAATTGTCATTTTTTATATATTATTTGTACATAGAAACCATTTTCAAAATATTTTTAGAACTAACGAAAATATTACTTTAATATGAAAATAAAACGTTTGGGAATTTTATTTAATCAATGTAATGGAAAAATTATATTTTCACATGATTTCAAAGTTAAATAACGTTATTTTTTTTAAATACATATATATATATGTCTAAATAGTTTTTTTATTATTAAATTTATTTCAAAAATAAATTCTAACTATAAAAACAATATTTTTCAGAAATTGTTTCTACATTTTAAGTACATTTATTTTGAAACATAAAATTATTAATAATTATATATTTATTTGTTTAAATTTTATTTATTTTTAGTATAAAAATAATTAAATTATTTTAAAATAAATTATTTAACTGTGGTTTTAATATATAAATTCCATGGATAACAATAAATGTCACATAATTAAATATACAATTAATTAAAAAATGTGAAATGGAAAATAATTAAATCACTCATGGATAACTCCAAAATGGATGTAA
Source organism: Viscum album (assembly GCA_963277665.1). Lineage (NCBI taxonomy): Eukaryota > Viridiplantae > Streptophyta > Magnoliopsida > Santalales > Viscaceae > Viscum > Viscum album. The sequence goes on from CAUJRU010002609.1 coordinate 20,596, forward strand.
GATTGTAATTTTAGAAAATACCATGTAAAAATCATTAATTCAAATTATTGGATTATTTTTACCTCAAATATTGTTAATATATATGTATATTTCTAAATGGTGTTTCCAAAACATCCCTTCCCTTCACTAACAAAAGGGGACCTTTGGACCCCTTCATTCCATTGAATTTCTATAGAACTACCCCCACTGAAACATTAGTTTTAAATATCACTAGAATCCTATCTTATGTTCATAATCCCATTTTAACTCATAATTATCTTAAGATATTTGATTTCACAGGTACTTGTAAGGAAAAATAATGTCTCTAACATAAGTATTATTTTATTATTTTGTTATTCTTACTTGTCTTACTCTACCAAATACATTATCCCCATAATAATGTGATATTTATATTATCATTAAAAAAAATTGATATAATAATGGTTATGACATTATTAAATCATTTCAATCTACTTATTAAAACAACAAAATTTTAGTTCTATTTGCGCATGCAGACTACCACCCCAATTAAGGAATTAGTTTTCAATTTTTTCATCCTCTAATTGTGTATAAAAACAACATTATATTGAGTTTACCATCACCAAAAGACAAAAAATTTCATTTCTCTTATATTATAATGACATAATTTCAAAATAAACACCACCTTAACTATATTCACCAACTGAGATAACACATGTTCATGATTTAGTTGGATTGAAAACATACATGCATTATTACATAGAAAAAGATTATGGATTACATTGGGGACATGAAAAATAATACAATTATAATATAAAAAAATAATAATTATTTGAATATTGTTATGGATATAATTTATTATGTATCTAAATTATTATTAAACAATATTTTTTCATGAAAAAACCATTGAAATAATCTAACATCGATTCCATTTTTATACAAAGTAACAATAAGACTTATGGAATGGTTGTGTAAATAATTAAACCCTAGTATCCAAGAGTTAGTGGTTACATTATTACATTGTAATAATATACAGGTAAACAAATCCTGGTGGACCAAAGAGTGAAGTATTTTTGTAATATTGGATACATGCTTGAATAATACATCACAATTGAGAAAAATTAAACATATTCATTGCATTGAGAACAATATTATTGTCTTATGTTTTACATATATATCAATCATACTATACTTCTTAGAATCATGAAAATATATAATCATATGGAATGGGTGATTATTGATGCATAGTAAGGGTTACTGTATAAAAGAATCATTAAGTAAATATATCATATTAAATATGGAAGGTTAAATAAATAAAACACGTCTCATTTAATAAATAAATTAGTATAATATGGGCAGAATGAATGTTGATATAAAAATCTATAATAATATGACTAAAAAATTTTCCAAGGATAACATTACTAATTTTATAATCACATGGAAATTGAGGACTAATCTAATAATGATGGAATGAATATTGATAGACAACTTATACATGTCGTTTTGACTTCGGTCAAGTCACCATACATAAATGGATAAGAAATTGGTGAATAATGTGCACCACCCATCACATACTATGTCGAAATCATTACATATATAAAATTTGTGAATAATTTTTAACATAAGAATTTGTACTGAAACTAGTATAGCAGATTTTAATAACTAACCAAATTAATTAACATTATCACAACCCATCTATAGTAATATGGAGAATGTTATCAATATAGTACACCATAATACAAAATTTTTATAAACTGTCCAATAATATATATTAGAGGTATCATAAGGGAAAATAATAATTAAATAATAATATTAAATTATGGATTTTCACATCCATGTTAATACCTTAAAATGTTTTATTTAACAATTATCTATGAAAAAAATCCCCCAGTAAGTTTTTCATAAAATTAAAAAGTAATTCATTGGTAAAATGAAAAATGTATTCATTTAAAAACATTTAAAAAACATAAAAAATGGGTATGATTTATTTTAATAATTTTTGAAGAGTAATGAAATCCTATTTAAAAAATTTTCTAGAAAATTTGGACATGGAATATAAATATTAATATTAGGGACTTCATAATAAACAATCTTGAATGATAATGTGATTGTGAAATAAACCCTTTTCATTATGGGAATTTTTGAATCATAAGACCCAAAATGGAAATAAAATTACATGAATCATTATATAACATGAATATATATTTATTCATGATATAACACAAAATAGGGTAATTCTATACACCACACAAATGAAATAATTTGTGAATAAGACATACGTACCATGAATGTAAAAGTGAGATAAGAGACCATTACCACATGTTCTATTTCATGTTATGGTGTATGAAACTCCTAAACAATAAATATTGATAGATAATAAATATATTATAGAACCATAATAATATATATAATAGGAATTATTATGTACTTTTACCCTTTTATCAAATTTTTTTTAAAAACTATCCCCATTAAATTACAATTTCGGGTGACAACTGTATTGTTTTTCAAGTATGTTTTAAGTCATAAATACCAATCTCTGTAATTTTATGACATTTAAATCATGTAAATTATTTTAATAATGATTTTATTATCATATAAATTCATTAAATATATAATTATTGTAATCCTTAAATAATAGATACCAACAAATTATAAACATCGTTCATGGATATGGTAAGTTGTACTTACACATGAACAATATATCCAATTTTTGACGGATGGACTAAGAGATAGTTGAATTGTAATTAATCATTAAATAATAAATATGTTTTGTAAATATAAAATATTCTAATAATTTATATATTTTTAACCATTCAAGTAATGTGGTAGTGGAAATCAAGTAGACTGCTATGTAGAGATAATAAACCATAAGTACAAACAGGAAATGTTTTTGATTAACATGGTTTGAATAAGGGATGGAAAATGATTTTACCATTAAAAAAATAACATTTTGTAATATTTATTATTATATATTTATTAATTTATAATTATTTTTAAAATTATTTGGTTGTATACTAATAAAAAAACATTAAACTATTGGTAAAGACGATTATATCTTCTTCGGAGGACATCATTTAAATCTCATCCTAGGGTATCTATGGTAGTTTTTTAGAAGGAATAGAACCAATAAAAGTTTTTTATGTTTGTTTATATGAGTAATGGTTAGTTATTTTTTAATATATATAGATAATTTTATTTTTATAATAGAATCAAGCGGTTCTAGTTTATGTTTGTGGTGACATGAACTTTAGGAATTTTTAAAAGTATTAAATTATGAAAAATATTTTTTATCACAACTAATGACTCAAAATGGATTGTTATTTTAAGGTAATAAATTTTAGGGTATTAATACCATCAACAAATATAATTTATTCATTTTCTGGTGTTATTTTAAATCTTCTATTTTTTATTAAATGCTTGGTTAGTTATTTTTTACATCTACGGTGATAGTCATTATTTTAATCATAAACTGTTAATACAGACACAATAAATTAAAAAATGACTCATAAATTTATAAAACATGATTTTATCAACTATAATAAATTCACGTGGATGATGAAATGTATTTAATGAATTTTAAACAAGTGATTTTTTTAAATTATAATTATTGTTAATTTTGACATTATTCTATTAATTTGAATTCAAATAAATCAATACATTGGGTAAATAAGAATATAATGCTTTGAAACCAAGATAATTTGTCATATAGATATATAAAATTCTTTTCATACATGGAATCCATAGAATTATAATAATATTAAAATTTACCTGTCATTTTTTTAATATTAAATAAATTAATATTGTGTTATTATTTAATGAGCATTTAATGTAATTATATAATTTTAAAAAATAAATAATAAATTTCTATAATGTTATTAAAATTGTTAATATAAATATAGGAATTTATTTTCAACCATATATATTTTTTCTCTACATAGACCCAAAATAAGATGTCAAAAACAATGAGAGTGACCTTTTGTTAATATTTATAAATTAAATAATATAAAATCCCTTTTCATGGAAAAGTGTTACTTGAATTGCATGAATTAAAACGAACGGATAAAAATTTACTATAATACTCTTCAAATAATTTACGAACAAGTTTATTTCATGGTTATACCCTTATCTTTTGTTTAACCATCGTTAATCTTTTTAAAAATTTTCATACTATTAAATGTTTCTACTGTATAAGGGTAACTATTTATATTATAATAATTACAAATACCCAGAAATGGATTATGGAAGATTTATATAACCATATACAATTCATTTTTAAGAATTTAATATTTTATTTATTTTTCAATCATATAATAAAATATAATTTACTATACAATATGCATAATATTAATTTCTAAAACTACTTGTCACATTTAAATTAACAATATCATGATAGTAGCTAAAATAAAAAAAAATTATAATATTCCAATAATGTCATGTTATTCTATCAAATTCATTTATCTCATTAATATTATAAAATTATATATATTTTAATATTTTTATAGCAATTTTTCATTTTATTAATATTTGAATAATTACAAATTCAGTGTTCAATATGCATTTAAGGTAAATATTTATTCAATAAAAATTAAAATTAAATTATCATTATTAAGATTAGTGTATAATATATAATAATATTATTAATATTATAACTTTCCCTCTAGGTGACAACATAAAAAAATATTAAAATTATTAAAACCATAGTGTGACATCTTTGAGTTTTCTTTAAATAAAATATTATAAATATCATAAACACATAACAAAGTACATATATGCCAAACCTAAACAATTATGGATTTAAATTACTCATCTAATAAAATTTTGACATATGGTAAGTTCTTTTTATAGTCCTTATCATATTTGTTACCCTATAATTGTTGATTTACAGTTTACTATGGTTAAAATATTACCAAGGATAATATTAATATTGAAAAATAATATATGCGGTATATTTAATAAAATTGGACATTTTAATTCAGAACATATAATATATTTATCATCCTACATTTAATTATTTTAATAATTTAATTTAATATTAAACAAAAAAGACAATGAAGATCAGTTTTTTATAAAAAAAATACCTTTTAAGTATGAAATGTTTTTATAATAAATTCATGTATTAAACTAATTAAATAGTAAAATGTTATATTAAAATGAATTAAATATATTTTATAAATAATAAAAATTATAAATTCTTTTTTAAATGCTTTAAAAAAATTATTATTTTCAAAGAAAATTGATAATTTTCACTATTCCTTAATAATCTAAACATTTCAAAAAATTATAAAAATTTATTCCTATGATAATTTTTACATGCTGAATCAAAAAAAGAAATTAATTTTCTCAACTAATGTTCCTATAAATTAATATTATTATTCTTATAGAAATCATGAAAACCCATTTTTCAAGAAAATATAATTTTTTAAAAAACATTATGTTTTTAAAAATCATGATATATTTAACAAATTATTTACTAATAAATTATACATATTATGTCCAATATATAAATTTAAAATTGTGTTTAATATGATTTATACGATAAAATTTAATATATTGGTTATAACAGTCATATAAAAATATTTTGGGGCCCGTTTCCGATCAGTATTGTGTGTTGTATAAGATATTTATAGGGTTCTGGTAAGATATCAATTTGGAACATTATCCCCTCAAAAAATAAATTTAATCTTTAGAATTATAAATAATTATCAGTAATCATGGGTTCATAATTTTAAAATACTTTTTTATAAGTCCCATATAAAAAAATATTTAGTAAAATACATTTTGAAAAAATAAAAATTTAAATAAGATGGTCATCTCAAAATAATAATAATAAATAATAGAACATTATTTAGATATGAAGATACTGATATGGATGAAAATTATGGTCTACTGGTAATTGATTACTTAAAATTTAATGGTCTTATAAAATTTAAAAATCACAAAATCTTAAACTTCATATGTGGAAAAGACCATAAATTCATCATGATTAATGATTATTGGATAAATATTTTCTCTAAGATTATATTTCCTACAATTTAGGAATTATTTTTCCATAAATACTATGAACATATGAATATATAATTACTCAAAAAGGGTAATTTCATCCATTAATCAATACCCACCACAATTTCTTATTTTTCTCTAAATGTTGAATAGAATGAATATTTCATGACTCATGCCCTAAGATAAAGTTTTCATGGGTCACTTAATCTAACAAAGGACAACAAGTTACTCCTCCTATCATTAAAAATTGTCCAAAAAAATATCATAAGTTATCCACTAATATTAAATAGATTAATTTCTAAAATATAAAAAGTAAATGCAAAAAATCATTTTAATCCAATCCATAAGAGGTTAGTCATAAAACCTCCCCAAAATATGTAAGTCCAAATTCAAGACCCAAAATTTTAGATATAAAGTAACTAGGATTCATAAATCAATATAGAATTAATCCCAAAATTTATTTATTAATGTTACATACATTATATTTGAATACATTTATCACCATAAAACATTAATTAATACATGAATGCTCTCATGGAATAACATTCCACTCATTCTTTAAGAAATTAAACTATTGTCAAATATATTCCATAAATCCAAAGGAAGGAGAAAATTCCATCAGAAATTACATTATCATCAAATCATGATCCATTTTCAAGGATACCTATACTATCCCATAAACATAACTATATCATTATTTTATTATTATTATGAACATATTTAGTGTTGTCATCCCAAATCATGTGTTTTCCAATATATTAACATTCCATATAATTATTTCTCTTAGTTACCTATATTATTGATCATATCCGTATAAGTCCATAGTGAAGATGTACTTCATACAGTCATTTTAAATATCTTGATCCTTATAATAATAATATCATTAATAAAAAAAATTTCAAGGTAATTATTGAATGCAAATAAACTATCATTATAATCATTCCACATCATTCTAATACATTTAACAACGCTAAATAATCTTATTCCTTAATACCTAATTCTTTTCATATATCATTTTTGGTTTATTTATCATTATCATTATAACCATTACTCGTAAAAACATGCAGATTCTCATGATAATAGTTCCTCTTAGGAAATCCACTTTCATAATTCCAATTATTTCCACATTTAAAACATTCATCCATTCATAATACAATAAGAATACCATTCTCTAAACTATTTTGTTAAATAAAGTTTTCTTCTCTCTATGAAAATTACATGCTTTTTATCCTTATTTGACAAACCAAAAAACATATTCATGTTCTTATAATACAATAACAAGTGTGTTTCTCTGACATTATTGATACATAGAGAATTTAATCATCATTTCTCTATGGTCTCTACCACCTGATCTCTTAGAGAAATATGTCTTTCATTACATTAGTCATATCGTTTATTTCTTGTGGTTCAAGTTGTTAATCATATATCATTGTAACTAATTATTAATAATAAAAATATCATTAACAACAATCATCATCCCCTTTTTTCACTTCAATAGGTTTTCTATCACATTCAATGATAACCAAAAAACTTCTAGTTACCATCATATACTAGTACAAAAATGAAATTTATAAAATTTAAGCTACCATAATAAAAGAGATATTTCAAATAATAAAGAAAAAATCTTCATATTATGTCTAAATAATGACACATAAATCTAAATCTATGGGTACTTATGTTAAAAACTGTTATCCATGGTATTTACCAAATCATTATGACATTATCCTATACTTAGAATCATCATCAAAGTTAGTCATAGTTTTATATTCACTACAATAGTTTCCAATGATTTTATTATACATCTTATTAAACCAACTATAAATATACAAACACTAGAATAAAATAAATAGTGGTTATTATATTAATTTAGGATTAACATACATGGATATTACATAATCTTCACTGAATATTTAGTACACTGCAAGAATAAATATCCAAGGACCGTAATAATTTATGTCTTTTGTTACTCGATAAAAATCATATATCCTTGTGAAATATCATCAATATCATCCATGAAGATCTGCACCTTTAGTATCTCTACCTAAAAACCATTCATTATAACTTGGAGAACGGAAACATTAAATGGGGTGACCTAAAATCCTTAGTAAGCGTAAACAAGGGAGATATATATGCATAAACATGATAATAAGGGTATGATAACATGATCATGCACTACAAAATATTTCAATTTTTAAGTAGGAGAATATATATTGGTTAATATACATTATATGTTGGTAAAACGTTTTACAAACACATATATCCCTGTCACTAAACTGTCGGTAAAAACTCTATCGCTAAATGTTTTTGCGATAGATGAAATCATTCTGTTACAATTATAATAATACCAACAGATAAAATAAATGTTGGTTAAACTATTTAGAAACAAGTTATAATAACAAATTTTTATGTTGGTAATAATATAACCAATATATGATATCTATTTATAAATTATATTTGAATAAATATTATAAGTTTTAATTTATAGTAAACTTTTATATGGTATGTATTAATTTATAAAACAGGGTCAAATTTAGAAAAAAAGTAATTATATTAATAATGAAATTTTATACAAATATATCAATACACAATAAATAATTCATCAACCCAAAGGATCCATCACACACCCCACAGACCCACTACGGCTCTGCCCCCCATGCCAGTGATCCTGTATCCTACCTATCCATGCCACACCAACCAATAGCGAGTTCCTCGGGACCAACGAGCCAACAGCATCCCATCCATTCCCCAAGACCAGCAGGCCAGCTCCATCTCATCCATGCCACAGTAGGGAAATGCTAGAACATGAAACCCATCCTATCCTCGGGACAAGCGTTCAAACTCCAACTCAAACTAGTGAAAAATATCTGCATGAACTATGGTTGTTCCAAAGTTAACAAACCCAAAAATTATTTGTCAATGTTTGGCATAAGAAGTGCTTTTCAATAGAAATGGAAAATACAAACAATACTCTTTTTAATAGTTTATTTGGAAAACATGGGAAATGTGTGATGAAATATTTTATTTGAGAGACATCAAAAACACATCAAAAAACACCCATTGCAAGAGACCTGTCTGAAATGTCGTGAATTCTTCCTAAAAAACACCGAAATTTAAAATGACAACATCTCCATGTCGAATAAAATCCCTAATTAGCATGGACCTACCGCCACCCATTGTCACGTCACCTGAAAAGATGAATTTCATCCACCAGCATGTAAAGAACATCCAGGAGAAAAACATTGTGACAACACCCCATGTATAAGATGTCAATTTGTTGCGACTCAAGAATAACTTTTTTGAGAAAACAACCATACAAAAAAGGTTCACATCAACATAGATCTAATCAGCTCCATGCATTAAATTGTCTTAGTCTGGTTAAAACATTGGTGTTTCCTCATATCCCTTAAAGAAAAAGAACACAAAGGAATATTGATTTTGGAACCTTAAAACAGATAAGCCAAAACTGATGAGTTTACTGAAGATAATGTAAACAGATGTTGTTGGAGTGCTCAAAATAGTGGAAACCAGATCCTGGGGGAAATAGGCGATCCATTAGGAGCATAACAAGTGTAACATTAACATCAGAGTATCCAGATAAAATAGAAAATAAACATCCATTCAAGTACATCAAATGAAGTGAACAAGAAGCACAGAGTCTACAAAAAATAACACTTTGAGCCCCAATTTTCCATAAAGCATCCATAACCAGAGTCAAGAAACAAATTATATTCAATACTCAATGAAATTTTTTGGAATCATATCTAATTACAAAGAGGATACCTAGTAAAATCCAAGTGCCTACTGCCAAAATGACACTGAAAGCAATGTACTCTTCTCTAGAACTGGATAGTAATATCTTCTCCTATTGACAGTAAATAAATCCCATAATACATGAAATAGAAACCATGACATCAACTCATCATAGCTTCAAGGAAAAAAGATCATCAAATGTAATGCCCACACCAATATCATCATCGACTAAAGTCTTCTCTATAAATTCTCAAATAAAAAATCCTTCAGAGGAGTCCACTCATCAGCATTTGAGGATCTAAGCACTAATTGACCAGCCAATGTCCAATGTAATCCATTGAGACCAATATAAAAATTGACAAACTGCAAGGTGATCATCAAATATAAAAATTTACAGGTGAAGTTAGCCATCATTGAAACATTATGATTTGAAGAATAAATGTTACCCTTTGAGTTTTGATCAATTGGTTAGTGTCGAGACAATAGACCAAAAGAACTCAAAAAGAACCTATTATTTACCAAACATATTTCATATAATTCTAATCCATGATTTGAAAAAATATATAGTTGTTTCCAAGTGACTAAAAACATACCCGTTACACCATGAAATCACCGTTAAAATACAAATTCCATGTAAATTTTAATGTAATATACGTACATCCCATGAAAAATCATAATTTAACAATTCCTTGGAGACTCATGAGAAAAAACAACTAAATGGATAGAGATGAAAAGACCAGTCTACAATGAAATTTGATCTTTAAAAGAAAATAATGGTGATAGTTTGTGCATTTTTCATGTGTGGATTTAATGATCAAACACCTATGATGAAAAAATGTAAAATAACCAATTCAGTTTTTGATATGATTATTAGTTCATTTTTTATGTGTGCATTTACTAATTCCCACAATAAAAAAATATTTTCTACAAAACATCAACCCATTTTCTAAAGGTCTATATAAGAATAATATATAACATGTGTATCTCCGAAAATCATAAATAGAATGCCCATATAAGATTAGATTTAAACTTGGGATGTTTTTGTAAACATATATTACAAGTTTATGTCCAAAAATCATAAATAAAAAACTTACAATAGATGGACACCCACCTTCACTTCTTATTCTATAACACCTTATAACTAGTTTAATCACTTAAACCCACCTACATAAAAATTTACATAAAACACACCTACTTAAAAAACATAAAATGAATTTTAGAACTAAATATAAAAAATGAGAAATAATGATCAAATCATAGAAATACATTACGTCTCTAGGTAGTACACTCAATACTAAAGTGAAATAATAAGTTGAGGAACCTTCAATTGTGATTTCAAGGTCCCAAAAACACATTAACAAATATAATAGTAAAAATAATTAATAAATAAAATATGAGATAAAACAATATCATTTTAATAATTCCTGTGAAATAAAAACTAAAAAAATTAAAACAACAAATGAGAGTATTTTGTCTCAGCAAGAATTTCCAATCTAAATTAATAAAAATTTCAAACAATGGTACTTCATGGTATTTAAAGGATTTTATGTATGATTAATAACTATTTTAGAATCAAATCATAATAATAATAAACTAAAATAATATATATTTGACATCATCGAATAGGTATAAAATAAAACACTTACTCGACCCCCTGTAAACTCATGTCAGTGATGGGTCTTACTCGTCCCCCTATAAACTCATATAGTTTATGGGTCCTATTTTTGGAACATACATTTAAAATTATTTCTATTTAATGATTAAAAAATGTGGCCTAAAAATAAAATATATACTTTAATATAAACATGAAATATCAAATTTTATATTACATAAATAAGTAAATTGAGTGAAAATTCGATTTTCTAGTTGCATTAACCAATGTATTCTCATCATCATCATTTTATGACACCATTGACATGAGAGAAAATGTCACACCAATAGGATATTTATGGAATTGAAACCTAACTAAAAACACACTATGATCACATTAACCCCCTAACCATTGGGACTAAATCACCAACCATTTGAATCTCTAGAAAGTAATACAATATCACCATAATCATTAAAACTCATAGATAAACACCAATATAGCACAAAAACCACAAAACTAGAAATTGATGTGGAAGAAACTCCCAAAAAAATCCATGATATGTTAATGATCCAAAAAAAAGAAAACCTTGACCCAAACCAAACCTAACTAGAAATCTTGCCTTTTATTATCCTCCAAGCTCCACCATGTTCAGTATTTACTCTATAATCTAGTTCCATAAAGATGGATGTGTTTCCTATATAGAGAATAAACTTTGAATAAACATGATAGAAAACTATCCTAAAAGTAGTTTGGAAAACCATATCCATTTATCTGAGATAAATATTCTATAGAATTAAATATATCAACAACATCCAGATCTTGGACAAGAACCAATAAAAAAGTTGGAAGAGGATATCATAGAAGAAAATCAACCGCCTATGAACACCTACATCATAAAATCACAAATCACTAAAAATTCCATCACATTTGACCAGTCTAAAACTCTATGGATAACGATGGTCGAGGGCGGGGACAACGACTTGGAAAACTAGGGATGAAAAGGTCCAATGAGGGGTTTTGGGCAAGGATGGTGGCTGAGAAAAGAGAGGGGGTTCCCATAATGATGCCTGAGGGGGACTTTGGCCATGAATATGAAGGGTGGTTTCCATGATCATTACTCTTAAAAAGTTTCAGTTTACTCTTCTGATGTCCTATGTTACCCTTTTTAAACCCTTCAATTGTCAAATTTCGATATCTTTAGTCAACAATATGTGGAAATTTTTTAGTCTCAACTCTATAACTATATATTTATTCATTAAATCATATATTTTAATAAAATAACTATAGTTTTAGTGACCACATTGGATAAGTAGTTTGGATGTAGTTATAAGAAACTGATATTTGTTAAAAAATAGAATGATAAATAATAGAAGAATGTTAGCTTTCTAAAAGAATTTAAAATATCATGAACATTGTAGTTACCTCTAAATATTCCTTGATATAATGTGAAGTTTTGTTTTTCTTATGAAATATTAGTGGATTAGAACAATTGATGCAGATGTCGGTAGATGTCGGTTTGATAAGCTGGGAAGAAAACACTGGAGTTGACATAATGCATAAGAGCATTAATAAAAAAATATAAGAAATTCGATTATGTAAATTTTATTATATCATTGAACTAAATCTGAAAACATAAATAACGTAATAGATGGTATCTATAATGTATACATGTATTAAATTTGTATAGAATAAATCACCTGGATTTGAACATTTCCACAAATGTTGTGTAGGGATTGAACCTTAATATTGTTGAATTCAACCTGGTAGTAATAATTATAGGATATACAAGGAAATGTATGAAAAAATATAATTTAATAATTACTAAGATGTATGATATTTCTAATAATAAATGAAACATTTATATTGGTGAAAACATACCACTATTTCATTTCACAAGAACTAATTGCATCACTAAAGTAGTGTTTGGCAGTGAATTTTCATTCATGAAGAGTGTTCCACTACATCGATTCAAGAACCTCAAATAATGATTCAATTCCACAAACAGATTCATTCGAACAAAAATATAGAAATAGAGGAACTGTGACTGAAAACTGGAACCTGAAACTTTGAATTAAAATCCACCAAAGAAGTCATCAATCCAACACCATGGATAAAACATCATGCGAAGACCCCTAGAAGCACCATTTCCACCGTGTGCTGAAGAAATTCATCAGGCACCATTACCCAAACTAGGATCCATTTTTGTTGGACCAGCTCTATCGCCACTTTTAGTCACCAAAAAGCCAACTTTAAATCACAGATTTCGCACAAGGAATCCTATCAGGAACATAGAGTAGGTTTGTGCGATGATTTTTGTGTGTGACGTTGGCCAGTAATAGTGAAGGGGTTCTTCTGATGCCCATGAAGAATGCCATCTGCAGGGAAAGACATCCATGAGGAATGATGGGTTTGAGGAACTCTGGGCATATGTAATGTCGTCCATAGGAAATGATCGATGTGGGGAATGCTGTATGTAGGGAACGATTGCCGCAGGGAATATATAGGTAGGTTTGGGGAAGGGAGGTTGTGAGGATCGACCGAGGGTGGGGGTGGGGCAGTGGGACGTGGGGGGCGTCCTTTTGGGAAATGTTTTGGTTTCTTTCATATTTCATAATTTATTTATTTATTTATATTTAAATAATGAAAAAAGTAAGGAATTTATATAAAAAATATATTTTATAAGGATTATTTATGTATGTATCAATATTTACCAAAAAAATTTACTATATTATGGATATTTTAATTAATTATACATTTTTATTATCCAAATGATATGTTCTTAATGTGTAAAATAGATATTTATATATTAAATTTTTGGTAAAATATTTTATGTTAATAAATGATTTAGTGGTAATGTATTTTTTTAATTGAAAAGGATTCATTAGTAATAATAACTAATAACAACAAATTCAGTTATCAGCAAATCAACTTTTTGTATTATTATGACAAGACAAAAAATTAAATTTTTTGTAAAATATTTGATGTTATTGAACAAATAATATAAATAGATATTTTTGTTGGTAAAAATATTTGTTTGTATCTATAACCAATATCAACATTATTTAATATCTGTTTAAATTAATAATATTTACCAACATATATATTATCTGTCTAAAATCTTCTGTTGGTATAGGTCACTTTTTTGTAGTTATGTAAATAGAAGATCATACCATGAATATCAAATATCATACACTTGAATTAGGAATAAAGCATAGTAGTTCAAAAGAAATTATTCAAAAGGATGTAATAGAAATAATCTGTGAATGAAAAATGATGGAGTAATACATGGAATTGTGGAAAACACATATGAATATAATGATTTCCATAGTATCCAAGGATTTTTTGTAATGACCATGTTAGTAGTTATGTTCCATTTAAATGGCCATCAGAGTAGCATGAATTCACTCCTTATACCATCATAGTAGTCATGGTTCACTCCCAAGGCCATCATAGCATCATGGTTCACTCCCAAGACCATATTAATAGCATTATTTCACTCCTTATAACATCATATTCTATCTCATGGGAAATAAAAAAATATCCAATACATTGGAGCGAGATATAAGTACCACACTTCACATAATTAAATCGTTCATACATGTTTAAGAAGAAAAAAAATAAATATATCATACCCCATGAAATGAAATGGGTATCATCAAAATAGAGAATATCATAACATGTGGAAAGAGTTGTAGGTTTCATAATCATTTATTCAAAAGAAAAACCCATAAAAGAGAAATAGATTTCATATTCATATAACCCGAGAAGGATAAATTGATTTTATAAAGACAATGAAATTAATCATATCTCATTCAAAGAAATTATAACAATGGAACCATTATATCATATCTATGAAATGCATGAGTAATATAAATAGATGTCATATAAGATAGAAAATATTTTTTTAATGTCCCCTAATATAATTTTTTGGGGAATATATATTTTCTTGTTTGAAAAATTATTTTCAATACATAAACCACTTGAAAATAAGTTTCTTATAAAATACATATAAAACTTATTAAGAAGACATAAAATCATTTTAAAAACCATTTTCCTTGAAAACATTCAAAATAAGCTTCAAAACATTTTCAGACCCCTTTTTTTAGAACACATTAAAAGATTTAAAGGGGGAATGAATATTGATTTAATTACATTTCATTGAAAATACATAGATAATATAAAAATAAATCGTGAATGAATTTTAAAAATCAATTTTTTGAAACATATAAAATAAACATGAAAACATTTTAAAAACTATTTCTTTGAAAAATCATTAAAACATTTAAATAATTCATGAACGAAATTTGAAAACATTTCTCCATGAAAACATATAAAAGAATTTTGATACCATTTTTAAAACAAATTTCTTTGAAAATTAATTTTGAAAACATTTTAATAACGATTAACCTTTTAAAAATGAAATTGATGCTTCAAAGGGATGACATCGGGTAAATCCATACATGTTGTACAAGAAAAAATGAACATTCATTTTGCACGGTAAAAAGGATAAAAATATTACTTGTTCATAATGTGACAAGAATATTAATCTAATGAGATTGGTAAAATTTTAAAAGGGTAAAAATAAATTTTATATATTATAGTAGAATGGTATAATATTTTCCAAACCCCTTTTTAGAGAATAATGATTTATGACCAAAGATGGGGTAAATTTTGGATTTCCAAACAAAAAATTCTTAAATGTTTTATGGACCAAAGAGGGTAAAATGGGATCAATACATGATTATTTCGTTAAATACTATTGGTTATGTAATATCTGGAATATTCTTGAGTAATAGATCCAAATAAATCATCATAGGAAGCATAAAAATAAACAATCTCGTAAATCGATGAGACTGTCTCAATAAACTCATCTAACAAGGAATATTGGGATCATCCTATCCATGTAAGGAAACAAAATTACATGAAAAATATAATAGAATGAAATTGATTGGATTCATTATATTTAATGTAAAATGGAATTAAATTAACCTCTAAAAATGTTTTAGGTGTATAAGAAAACATTAGTCTTAAATAAGGAAAATTGAGAAATAACATTTGTACCAATTGGAAAACTTTTTGAACATAAACCCCAGGAAAGAACAATTAAAATGGATCATTAAATTCCCATAATTTATTGTATAATATACAAATAATACAATAATGGTTAGTAAATTCAATACACAAATGGGAATAGTGGAGAACATAACATGTATCTTATTGAAATTAAAAGCGAGATAAAATTCCCTTGACCCTGTGTCTTGAATCTCTCCGAACATGTACAATCTTCATATATAATAACTCTAATTTAATTATAAATATTATATAGAAGTATTGTATTATATATAATACAATATATGGTTTCATTATAACCTTATATTATCCACTTCTTAACGATCCAAAGTTGAAGGTTCACTTTTTGTAATATTATCTTTGTTCTTCACATGTGTCTTAATTTGTTATTATGTTTGTCCTTGTACTTATATCATTTTTCCAGAATATAAATTTTGATATAAATATAATTTATATTCAATTATTATATTATAATAATATATATAACAATATAGTATGACAGGGAATACACCAATCATGGGAATATTAAGTCATACGTATGTGTGCAAACTATTTTCATTTTTATTTGTTGTATTGGAAGAAGGTATGTAAATGAAAAATGTATATATATGTATATATATATATATTAAATTATAATTATTATATAATATTTATCATATGAGTTCAATGAACCATCCATAATATATTCCATGTGTTTTTTGAATGAACAACATCGCTTTGAGGACGAGAATGTCCACACTTCCTCAAATGAGATTATCATATTATCACCAAATTGAATGTAAAAAGAAGTGTGTTATAAAACGAATAAATAAGGCTAATTACATTATAAATATAATTTATTTCATATATAATAGTGTTTAAAACATAATTAACACCATGGTAGTTGGTAAATGAAAAATGAATAATCATCATTCTAGAAGGAAATAATTTTCCATAAATAGAAACATTGTCTTCGATATCCATTAGTAGGAGGTGTCTGTATGTTTAGGTCAGAAACATAGAATAAAAATATAATATAATATCTAGTATAATTTTTTGTCACACAATAATTGGATAAATATAGTGGAGGGGTGAATATGGAAAATAATGGAAAGGAGAATGAGTGAAGACGTAACCTCTTAATCGGGTAACACCTTTTGGTTTGTTCGAAAATGATTTTTGTGAGGGTTTCTTCCCAATTAGAGGATTCAAGGTCGAAGGTAGCACTATTGGTATGTTTATTGGTCTAGTATTGTTATATCTTAAGGGGATTTATATGTGTATTGAATGGGTAGAGGTGGGGGCCTTTTATATTGGAGGAAGAGTGACACACTTTTAACAATTTTAATAGAAAATTACACCAATTTTTTTCATGTTTCAAGTGGATAAAATATGATAAATTGAAATATAAAATTTATGACAAGGTCAATGTATCGAAAAAAAATGTTTTTTGGAAGATTTTATTGGCCTTTTAGGCCTTTAATGTTATGGTTTAGTTCCTAATTAAGCATAATTTGCCTTTAACTACTTGATTAATTTTAATCACTTTTACTAATAATTTTGGCCAAAAACAATGTTGAAATTATTAGACAATATAATGTTTTATTATTCACAATATGGTATCCATTTTCCCAAATTCTAGTCACATATTTTCTAGAACATAATTAAATATTAAACCTAATCTCGTGAGGATACTGTGGTTTTTTTATAGTAAAATTGATTAAATGATTGCTAGTTAATTTCAATAAAATTTCAATTTGAAAACAGTTCAAATGAACAATATTGGATTACATGTTAATAATATTATCTAATTTAATTTTGAAAAAATTAAAATAAATTTTAACCCTGTTATAAATTTAAATTAAAAAACAATTTTGAATTAAAATCCTGTATTTTTCATTATTCACGAAAAATGATGTTTGTCAGAAAAATCCCAAAATTTCCCCGAGTCTAATTTTGATGTTATAAATTCAAAAAAAATTCAATAAATGTTTATAAATGTGTCTAAAATTAATTATATTATTAAAATCATCCCATTCAAAAAATCATTAATGTTAACAAAAAATGTCATTACCAAAAAATTATTTTTCTTTACCAATATGTTTTATTTATATAAAATAAATTTAAATAAGGTTAATAAAATTATTTATTACTATTCCTATATCTTTGTTTAATAGTTATGTTATAAATATCACAATTAATTAATTGCACATATATATATATATATATGTGTGTGTGTGTGTGTGTGTTTGTTTGTAATGATGGAAACTCAATGTTGTGTGCATCGTACGCCATGTCAGTGTTACCTATAGCACAAGCTAAGTTGATATTGTGTGTAGTACAAGACAAGTGGGAATTTCTTGTGAACTGAATGTTTGACTTATTTTTTTTAATATATATATATATATATATATATTTCCAGTGTCACATGAAATGAAAATATAAAAAATATATATTAATACAAAATAAATAATTCATAAAATATCACATTGTTACATTCACCCCCCCCCCCCCCACATTAAATGAATGTCTCCCTAAAAATTCATCTTGTTTATCTACAGATTAATAATTTATTTTTTCAATAATAAAAACCCACAACAATAAAATAAACACTAAAAAGTCCATTAAAAGGGAAATTTAGAACCATAACGGTTGCCTAAATTAATATATAACATGGATTACATATAATATAATATCGGTAGAGAGTGAAAATTGGACATGGTATAAAAGTGTAAATATTTTTAGGGATTGATTGAGGTAATCGTTCATAAACATGTGAATGATAAAAGGAATCTTTTGGGACTTAAAATCATAAATCATTTATTAATCTATAAGTCATTGGTTCAATAATATTTAATGCATTAGGATAACATTTTTTTGTATCACTTTCAGAATGTGGAGTTATTTTTGATATATTTCTATATAAAGAATTTCATTAATAGGTTTTTCTTAGAAAAAAATATAATATATCTATTACTGCTTCGAATGAATAAAAAAATTGATGATTAACTCACTAAGATACACTTTTTACAGATCATAATGCCCATAAAATAATAAAAAGTATCATTATACATCTCTTTAAAGTAAATATACATTAATATATTAAAATAAATAGTAACACTACTGGTTAATCATTAATATTTACTCACCAAAAATTATTATACATTAACTAGGACATCACAAAGGTTTGTGGTAGGTGTGGAACCCTTGCCTTCTTTTTTTATGGGATAACGACCTGCGACCTTAATGGACAAGATTGGTTGTCACCTGATATACATGATGTCCTTTTCAAAAAACAATAATAATATAATATCCAAAATAATAATGATGGATATCCTTGAAATATGGTTAGTTACTCTATAGACTATTCACAAAGGTTTTCAATGAAAAATCAAATCATAAATACTTCCTCCAATTTATAACATAAGATTTTCATGAATAGTTACCATTATAATCCTTCTCAAAGATTAAAATTGAGAACTTTACAAAGATAGTGATGAAATAATCATAATATAGATTCCCTAGTGTATCATAAATTATTTCTTGGTTGTCACATTCCAAACATAAGAATACCCTCATTGTATATTCTCTTGAAATGTGGTATTAACCTGAATTACAATAAATCCTTTTAGAAAACATGAATTCTTAATTATTCTAAAGTATATTTGTTTTATTCCTTAAATCATAAAATCCTATAAAATTCATCAGTGATAGAATAATTCACCTATAAAATAAATACTTACATAGAATCAAGGTAATAAATATTGTCCAATTTACTTATTGATGTCCCATATATCAATGTCTATAATGAATTATCAAAACATTAATAACATATAAAGGGTTACATTCCCTTAGAAAAAATATCACCTTGTAATCAAATAACTTCATCAATACAAGATTAAATTGAAAATAATGAGTGAAAACATAAGTAGAAAATTCATTTTATATTTAATCATTAATAACTTTTGAATCAAAAAACATAAAAACATTGATTATTCCACTTTATCCTTATTCCATTAATAGGGATACATCATCCTATTACACAATAATTCCTTCACATCACATTTCATCAATAGTATCTTCATCGTCAACAATGTCACCATTACTTACACCAACTTGTTTATTATCTTTAGGAACTTTCCTCTTGGGTCATTGAGTTCCATAATGGACACTTATTCCACACATAAAATAAATAACCATCAATGATGACTTAGTTAAGACAATATTCACATATATTTCATTATAAAACTCATTATTTTACCTTCAAATCACATTCTTTGTTCCCTTATTTTTTAGTGTTAAAATGTATTTTCTATCCTTCAAGTCATTCAGTTAGGTTATAATATCACATTCCTGATATAAAAAAAAACCAAATATTTTTTCCTTCATAGTCTCCATTACCCAAACTCTTAGATAAATCCTTATTTCTCTTCCTTGGTGAGTCCAAGCATTGGTTTTGGTAAATATTGAAAATCATGTTCAATGAAAAATGAATATGCATGATAACAAAATCTTTCATTCCAGTGATCATCCAAATTGACTGTTTATTAGGAAATCATCTATTATGTTCAACAAAAAACCAGTTCTTTCTAGTTTCCTCAAATTAATAAAACCAAAAACATAGCATAAGCATTACTTAACGTATCATGAAACCAATTTATAGGAAAATAATTACTTATGTTATGTAGAAACCACCACTCCTTTATTATTATAACACACCCTAGGATTATCCAACCAAAAATAGACACCTTTTATTTAAATCATTTAATAATAGTTCATGAGGAGATTGTAAATTCCGAAATCATATCTATTGGTAGAGTCAAACTAGGTGTGTAGAAAGGCACAAAATTGTGTACCATGTTACACTAAATCATGTCCCGAACATCTTTTTGGAGTTGTAAAACCTAGGTTCAACAGTTCCACAGCCACATTCACTTGTAGTATCTATATAGGGATATTTTCATCGGAATCCACTCCATCTATCATTTTCCAAAATTTGATGACATTTTCCTAAATTTAAACTCATCCTTATACTTATCCCTACATACATCCCTATACATATCCTTAGAATTATACATAAGTATCTCACTAAAGATTTCTCATCCTTGTTTCAAAAGGATAATTAAAACATTCCTTTAATACCGACTATAGAGAACCATTGTTATCATAAATAGATATAACATCATTTTCAATGAATATTTAATACATTTCAAAAATACATACTCAAGGACATTAATAGATTAGTTTCATTGGAACCATGGAAAAAATCTTATATCCTGTTGAAATATCTTCAACATCTACCCTAAAATATATAACTTTTTTTCCTCTACCTAAAAACCATTATTCATTACCTAGAGAAAGGATACATAAAAAGTGTTGAGCTAAAATGATTATTATGTGTAATGAAGGGATATATGTAAGCATAAACATTAGCATAAGGTTATGATAACATGATCATGAAAATACAGGATCATGCCATTCATATCAAAGATCATACACATGAATTATGAAAAAATATTGGCAGTGCATAAGAAATGAATCAAAAGGAAGTAAAGACCATAATACAAATAAGGATAACATAGGATTAAGATGTGGAATTGTGACAAACACATACGAATATAATGATTTCTATAGTATCTAAGTCATCATTCCCAAGACCATATTATTAGTCATGCTTCATTTCAATAGCCACCATAGTAGCATGATCTCACTCCTCATAACATCATTGTAGTCATGATTAAATTTTATTTCCTTATTAGTAGTTAATGTTCACTCCCAATACCAACTAAGTAGTATGAGTTCACATCTAATACCAGTATAGTTTATCTAATGAGATCTAAAACATTACCCATTGCATTGAGGGAGATATAGATCCCACCCATCACATAAGGAAATCATACATACATATACTACAACATAATAAAAATATCATAACCCATTAAATGAAATGGGTATCATAAATATCGAAAAATATCATAACCTTTGGAATGATTTAAGGGTGTCATATTCCATTCAACCAAAGAATAACCCATAAATGAGAAACTAATTTCATAACCATTAAAATAATTATAGATTAATTTTAAATATATTCCATAACCATTAAAATATATATCATTCAATATATTATATGATTATACCATTTTATCTCTAACTTATTGAATTATATTTATAAATTACTATTTTAGGTAATAACTTCTTTGTTTATCATGTATGATTTGATTTTGAATGGAAGAACCATGTTGTTGTTTAATTTTTCAAAAAGATTAGTATTTTTTGACAACATAACTTTTTTAAAAAAATAATTTCAAAAAATATGTGTACGTTAAAAAATGATAGATCCTAGCCAAAAATGGGGATAATATTCATTTTTTGGATTTTCGTTTCCAAGCACATAGGATTAGACTAATCAGTTACAGACACTAAAAATTAAGGAATATTGAAGTTAGAGGTTTTGTAACGATTTCTTTTGATGCACAATCATACATATATCCCTCGAAAATAAGTTGAAGATTCATTAGGCTCATCATTGATTATGAAGGAAGATGTTACAGGTTAAGGAAGTCAAAATGAAGCTGATGAGGTTGAATGGAGACAATGAAGTCATGATTTTAGAAAGTTATTAATCTCCTTAAACAAATGTTAAATGATTTTGTCTTCTCAATGAGATCTCATGAATTATGATAAAGTATCATGATAAAATATTTTGATGAATGGAGATAGTTTATTCTCTCAATAATGTTTTTATCATTTTTAGTTACCAAGACACAGAAGATTAGATCCATAATTACTGGGCACATATGTTTTCAGAAGTCATGATGTGTAAAGATGATGACTTATTGTGAATTTAAAATAAATTAGTGGGGTTATCAAAGGATTATAAAAATAGTAATAATAATTTCAATATAATTAGAAACCAATCATATTGAAAATTCCATTATAATAAGAATTCCATGGTTTTAAGGATTCCATATGACCAACTCTATGAAAGGTGGCTGGATTATAATGAGATTAATATAGTAAGATTATAATGATTTGAAGATAGTCATACTGTAATGAGATTAATATAGTCAGATTATAATGAGGAGTACAACATTGTCATATCATAATGATAATAGAAATAAAATAACATCATTATGAGATGATGAATTTCTATTTTAATGAGATGAGGAATTTTCATCTTAATAAAGATGAGGATGTTACATCAAATTCGTGATGATGAACTTATAGAGAAGTAATGAAAAGTGATCTTATTTGGGAATACTAATCTCAGAGTAATCATGAAAATTATTTAAGAAGTATATTTTGAGGTTTAAATGTGTTTTATTTATTTATGTATTGAAATTTTAGTAAGATAGAAAAATATTGTCCTTACGCCATTTTCTATTGTGAGTGACATATAAATATAAGCACATTACATTCATACTTTGAAACATTTTATTATGTTTAAAAGGAGGAATCATACTTTTTTCCTGCCATATTTTTCCTTCTAAACAAAGATATCATAAGAATGTCAGACATCTGAATGTTTTGTTTACCAGGAAGAAAAAGATTGTAATGAGAATTCCAGAAGAGTTTGAGTTCTGTATAATGGGAATTTTTTCATCTTTCTGAGTCCATTAGACTAAATTAGTTGAACTGAGGAAGTTTCAAATAATTTTAAATTATTTTTTTAGATGAGAAATTTTTTTATTTAAAGAATCAAAATTTTCATCAGGTTAATAATGAGAATGGGATAATCATAATTAGTTGATTGGACTGAGTCAATTTTATTGATTTTATCAATCTAAATTCCATCATTTTCAGGTTCATTAGACCCCTAAATATTTATAGAGAATATTGAAAATTGTTTATATTCTTATCTTGGCTTAATTGTTATATGAGAATCTTTTTATATTGGGGGGAGTTAGTATAATCATTTTAATCGGGAGATAAAAGGTGTCTAGTGGGATTTGGAACATGTTTTATTGACATATTCATAATAGTGAATATTGATTGAACCATGATTGTGTATTTTGAGAGGATTTAGGTTCTCACACAATGAATGAACCCTATACATCTCGTGTGCTTTACATTTATTCCTACATTTTCATGAATTAGCATTTACTGGAAGATTTTAATGATATTAACTTTAAAAGGACATAGGTGTTATGTTTTAAAAGTATTCAAACATTAAAAAAGCACATAACTATTTCAAACAACCCCACCCTCTACTAGTTTATATTCAATTGATTGGAACATCAATTTTTATTAGGGCTTGGGGTTCTCTGTTGAATCCTTATCCTGGATAATCCAAATTCTTTAAACAATATTTGAATTATTATATTTTATAAAGAAAATTATTATGGATGGAAAACTAGGATGATGTTTATCTCTTATAACATGGCCTATATGTTGTGAATTCTTCTAAAATAGTGATCCCACCTATTGAGAATGATTCAAAAATGACTTTTGCTGAACATAGAAATATCGAAGTTGATGGAAACGCTAAAAATACTATCATTATATCATTGTCAAAATAAATAAATATGAAAGAGATTGATCTCAAATCATAAAATAGTATGTTGGACATGATAGATTGTATTTTATAATGAAATAATAATGTGAAGGACTAAAAGATACAAATATCGAATAAAAAGTATTAAGTCATTTGAATGAGATATGAATATATTGTTGATGAATATTTCACTAGATTAAGAAAAATATTTTATAACATTAAGGGATTCTATGATGACCTAAAAGATTTTTAAATTTTGAAGAAACTGGTGGGAAACTATATATTTATGTTTCTTCATAAAATTTCAATTTTATAATATTGTTATGGATTATCTCTAAATGAAGGGCATAACATTATTATTTCATTATAAATTAGGAAACCTCCCATGTTCAAGAATATGTTGGAAGATGAAATAGATTTTTAATTTATGAGAAAAATTAAAATACAAGATGTTGAATATGTAAATACTTGTGACTAAAAATTTAATGGGGATGATAATTTGAATGAAAAATTCATGTCTCTTATCTTTTTGAACTATAGAAGATGTTTTGGAATGTATGGTGGAAAATATCTTACAAAATATTATGTGTTTTAATAAATTACATGCATTTTTATGAATTTACCTATGAATGAGGTTAGATAATATCAATATGATTCTAATTTAAAACCATAATTGAATAGATGGGAAAAAATTATAAATAATAATTTTATTCTAATAAATATAATAAGATGTTAATTATAGAAAAATAGAGTATGATATTTGTGAATGAAGAGTTACAATTAACTAAAATTATTTTGAATATAAAAGTTCCTAAAAGGCTATATTATTAATTACAAGTGATGATAAAATAAAACAATACTAAAATAGTGGAGATGGAGGATTTTATAAATATTACAAATTTTATCTTATCATAATGGATCTTCTTGGCATATCCTGAGAAAAAAATCTTATGAATAAAATATGAATGATATGTAATGATAGAAGAAATGTTAGTGAAGGTGAAATTTTTTTTTCAAGAAATAATTAATATAAATCCAAACGTTCATAATTTATAAACTATAAATTCATGAACATGGAATAATGGTTTATGATGTCATTAAGAAGATGGATCCTAAGGTATAATATGATAAAAAGTTTTTATTAGAACTTTTTGACTTTGAAATTATATTGATTATGATGAATATAAAATTCAAAAAATATTCAAATGTAAAAGCCGAGATTTGTTAAGTTAATGAGAGAGATAAAATTAAGAATCATTTGAAATCCTCATCCACAAAAAATAATGGTTGATATGATTTTTATATCATATATAGTTCATGAAAATGTCATGGGAATGCTTGGGTGGAAAAAGGGTGTGAGAAACCTATTTCATATACAAAATATGAAATCTAATTCTTGAGAGATGATGGTGCATGTCGATGGATTTTTTGAATAGAAATAAGTTATTAACCTCTACAAATATTCCATTGATAAAGCTATTAATTCAGTTGAAAATACTTATATTATGGCTATTTTTATTTTGTTGTAATTTATGGGAATAAGACATATTATTATTGTCAGAAGATGTCACATTATGGAAGATTGTTTGAACAAAGTTAATTCAATGGTTGATGGAGGTTGAGTACTTTCCTAACCAATGTGATGTTAGAGAATAAACATTTAATGATTTTAGAATCTCTCAAAAAATAATCATGAATTTCTTGAACAATTTTCTGGAAGATGTTATTAGGAAGATCATCATGATGAATGATGTTTTACTGTCCATTTGGAATAGGTTCCTTATGGTAGAAAATATAGGGAAATTGGAATGAAAAATATTTAAGAAATATCTTTTGTGTTTAAGAAAATATTTAAATAAAGTAAGTGGAAATACTATGTGTAATTTATAGTGTTTATTCATAAGATGTGATAGGTGACATATTAAAATTGAAACATATTAAAATTCATGATGGAGGATCAGTTACCTTTGGAAATGATAGTTTTTTAAAAATAAAATGAATCCTAAAGGCTTAGATTGAATTATAAAAGTTAAAATTTAATGATGTTTAATTTTTTGTTGTAATAGATGATAAATTAATTAGTATAATTCAAATTTTTTATGATGGAAGATAAGTGATCATAAAAAAATATTCTTCAGTTATCAAAAGTGTGAAAGATGGATAATCACTAGTAAATGATAAATAACCAATGCAGATCTCTATTCGATTAAAGAACATATCAACTGCTGATATCTAGGTACTGGTAATGATAATAAGTTGTGGAACCACACACATTTACACCTTGGGTAGAAAAAATGAACACACATTATAATGTTGATATTGTCCATTAATTTAAAAAAAATATAACGAGATATGATGATTTTTGTGTTAATTTTTATAATAATAATATGACTAAAAAAGTTATATGACATTTGAATATCAGTCCACCATAAATCTTGAACTTATTAATTATGATAATGACACTCCCACATCATAAATTATCATTACATTACTTTCGTGGAATACATAATATAATACATAAAAAGGCACCCAAATACCCAATTAGTTTTGTACCTTTTGAAACATGGAACAATATCTACTAACTCAGTGAAATATCTTCAATGTTTCCCATAAGGATCTTACCCCCTAGTAATTGTACTCAAAAACCATCCTCTAAAATGTTGTAATGGGAAACATAAGAAAGGGGTGTGCTCAAATGTAAATTAATAGAAAATATTGGAAATAAGTAATTATATCATGATCATAAGGGTATGATAATGTTATCATGATCATATTAGATCATTAACTCCATATAAAATATCATAAACATGAATTATGACATAATTATTGGTAGTTTACAAGACATGAATCATAAGGAAATAAATAACACAAACCTCGAATAAAATCATAGGAATAACACACAGAATAGTGGAATATATAAACACATGATATCAATACATAGACTCAAGATGTATGTTTATAATTTATCAAAGAACCTAATTGTAAATGAACCTACTAGGTAGGACCCCCCCCCCCCAATTCCCTAGTTGTATTTTTCTCCTGGTAAGGGATTGGGATTCCCTATCTTCCCATAGTGGATCAGGTTTCCCCATCATCCATGTTTATGGTGAGTTCACCTACTGGGTAGGACACAAACCGCCATCCCTATTCGTAGTCCCTTTCTTGAAGGGGTCCATGTTTTCCCCAATTCACTTAGTGGATCAAAACCATTGACTTAATTTTCATCATTATCTCAATTTATATAAATCTTTACCCAATGCATTTATGAGGGATATATGTCCCAACAATCACATTATTAATCCATTTATTCATGTTCCACAAAACATTCATCAAATCATAATCCATTAAAATATATTGGTTTTATAAACATAAAATCATTACCCTTGAAATGGAATGTGTTTCAACAACATTTCATCACTTCATTGCATATGGAAAATAGATAAGTTTAAATATCATTTCATTGAAGAATAACCCTTTAAAATAAGTTGGTATAAAAATAATATAACCCATTGATGAGAAATAGGTGTCATATTCATAATTCCATCAAAACGTAGACCATTCAACAAGTAATATAAATGTAACATGTGGATAATTTCTAAAAATCAAATGGGCAACATTAACAGATGTCATATTATATAGAAAATAACATTGAAATATATTTTTAATAGATTTAATGTGGAATATATTCATTTTTCTTCAAATAGGATTTTTAAAACATAAAACCATTAGAATGAAATTTTATATGAAAATACTATTGAAAAAGATATTCTGAAATGTTTTAGAATATTATTAAAATCATATTCATTGAAAACATATAAAAAAATCTTTAAAACATTTTAAAATCTATTTCATTGAAAATAAAATGAAAACATATGATGAAATATTTAAAATTTGTTGACAAGCCCTTTTCAATCAAAATTTAAAAATGTGTCTTTAAAACATTTTGGAAAACATTTTTTTAAATCTTATAAATGGTTCTTTAAATTTTTAAAGTAAAATTTTAAACATAATACTTTTAAAAAGGAATTTTTGCATTAAAAATATATTCAAACTCTTTTTAAAGAATATTTGAAAACAATTATAATTTAAAATAATTTTAAAAACAATAAATATCCAAAATAATAAGAAACAAATTTTCCATATAAATAACCTTATTAATAGAAAATGGAAGCTTCATGGAAATTTCAGTCAAGACAGTTGGTATGTCAGTCCATGCCAAACATTCCTTTTTTAGAAAAAAAATTCAGTAATGTGTCCTAAACAGAAAATGATGAAAATATTACATCTGAAATCATTTTGAATGAGTTATAAAATATTTATAAATTTATTTTAAAATCATAGGATTCATGTAAAATATTGTTTATATATTTATTATAAATCATGGTTTGGAAAAAATGTAGATTTACAACTAAAAGAAGAAATAATGCCATATTTTCATAAAGATATTTCTTAGATATATTTACTACCAAAGAGTAAATAAATGTTAATAAAACATGGAGATATTTTTAATATACATATGAGAAGGAAACTCATGATTTTACATTAGATATGGATCATAATATTTCCTCAGTTGTAGCATAATCATATAAAATCCCAATAAGTGATGAGATTATTTCAATAATCATTTAAAACACGGTAACTTGGGATCATACTCTCCATGTATGTAAATGAAATTAAATAATAATATTATATAATTATAAGACAAATATTCATGATATTACATGTGAAATGCAATTATATACACCTCAAAATAGAATTTATGTACATAACAAAACAAGAGTGTAATAGAAGGAAAATTGAGACAAAACTATCTTAATGATTTGTTATCTTTTGAAACATAATCCCATGAAAGAAAGATCCTAAAATAGATATGTGAATACCCATAAATTAATTTATTAGTAGAATTTAATACATTCATGGGGTGTTTATACACCGCAAACAATAGAAGATCGGTGAACATGGAATGTATCTCATGGATATAAAAAGTGAGATGAAATTATTTTAACATGTTTCTTGACTCTCATCGTTATTATTAAAACCTCAAGTATTTTAAATATAATTTTATTATAAATAAATCACTTAACCATATTCCAATATTTAATACAATATATGGTTTTATTATGACTTGTATTACCTGCATGTTAACAATTCAATGTTACGGTTATAGTTCGGGATATATCCGTACTGTTATTCGTATGTGTCTTAATTTGTTATATATTTTTTACTTATACTAATATGTTGATTTCTAGAATTTTAAAAAATATATGAAAATCGAGTATATTTAGTATATTTAAATTATAATAATCCTTATAATATATAATTATAAAATGGAATACATTGTTCCTGGAGATGGTAGGACAGACTTATGCATAAACATTATTTCCTTTTAATTATCATATTGAAATAAATAAATTAAATAATATATATATTTTTTTTACAGTAAAATTAGTTTAGCTTATATATCATATAAGATCACTAAAACTTTCCTTAATACAGTCCTTCTATACTGTGAATGAAGGACATCACTTTGAGGAGGCGGCAATCTACATTCCCAAAAATGATGTTATTATATTTAAAATAAATGAAAATAATTAATGTAGGATTTATAAAAACTATATATAATAATAAATTATTTATAATTTAACACAAACTATGTAAAAACAGAGTTTCAATTTTGGAAATGATTTCCACTTGAAGCTACAATAATCATCTTTGAGAAAACTAAAGGAATCCTTTAATTCACTTGGACAATACAAGAATACTAAGGGTGTCCAACGCATGTTCCTGGGGACAAAAAAAACATGAAAAAACATACACAAAACCATTATGATCCCAATGTAATTTAAATTGAATTATTTCTCCCTGGCCTCCCCAAACAATCTAATCCAGAAGTGAATAAGTGTATAGGTTGGAACAGAAAAGAACTTCTCACACATAAGAATCATCCACAGACAATTTGATGTAAAATTCATCCATTTAATGCTGGAGTCCTTACATGATACCACCAATTATATTACCTATAAATATAATGTAACCCCCTATACTTAGGGTAACTCTATGGAAGTCAAACGTTTTCATACTTGCATGCAAGACAACCTCTTCCACGACAGTGTGCATGCCATGGATCGAAGGTACAAAATCTTGTGTGATAGGTCCCCTATGCACCCCCATTGATTAGGCCCTAATGGGATTGAACTATCCTCGTTTCCTCTTTTTCAAATGGAAATTTCATGCCAAATACACTTCTTATGCACAACACATTCCCTTTCAAATTAACTCTTCCACTTAACCCCGTTCATTTTATACAGAAACCTCCAATAATGAATTCTCCCCTTTGCATTGCCTAAATGTGTTGTATTTACCCTGTAGAACCATTTTTGATCCCCTCAAACATGTTTTTCCCACATCCTATAAAAAACTCTCCCATATGGACCCCACGATAGTACATAGTGATTTCCTAGTCCCTCGTGCAGTGTCTAATATAATGTTTCCATACATCATATATATTGAAATAGGTATGGTAATGGATCATGATTTTCGACATAGTCACACTAATGTGGACCCCAATATCAACTACTCATTTTCCCACACTCCATTTAGGCATTGATAATGCCTCGACTTCCCTAAGTGAGTATAGCTATTAGATATGTAATTCCATGGTCTTAGGAGTGAGTTGTTCCCATTTGTGTTACATGATGTTAAACCGCCATGCTCCATCATCCTCAACCCATGAATTGAAACTGTAGCCTCATCTGAAATCATGAACATGGGGTTCTATTACTTGGTAATTTTCCACTCCCACATGAATCCACAAGATTGAGATATTCCACACATGGAATGAGATCTTCTTCATATGGAACAAGATTTTCCCATTGGGAAGGGAAACCATCGGGGCATAAGACCACAATCCTTTTGGAAGGAGGTAAGACTCATCCACTTACTATCCTCCTCAGGACATAAATAGCATAGGTGATATGGGCCTAGGTAACTCTAAATACGTAATTCATATCCCTTTGATATTTTTTTCCATGGGTCACCTTTATGTGTATGCCCGGCTCCATCTATCACTAAGGTATATTTCAAGTCACGACTATATAATATTATAATTTTTATTATTTCTCCTAGAATACATGAAACATATGGGATTGGGGGATATAGTGACCATGACACCCTCATTTGGGGAAACCATCCGAGAGTAATCCTCATATTCCACATTAATAGGCTACTAACATCACATAACATATGAATTACTGAACTACATATGATTTTATCCTTTTCTTCTATATTGGGTATGTAGGAACCCTACCTAAGGGTAAATCCTAACCATTGGTAAACCATAGTTCCCCAATATTAGGGGTTCACCTACCAATTCATAGTATCCAACATCATCTATTCCCATATAAATCGTTCCCTCAAGAAAATATACCTCTGGAGGTTCATGACCTACCATGAGGTCACATCTCCTTCTTTTCCACCTTTTTAGATTCAATTTTTAAGACCCACACCACATTCTTGGAACACATCCTTAAGTATAATCACAAATTCCACTATCATTAATAGGTGGACCTTGATTCCCAAATAACATAGATATGTCCAAAACCATAATGAGGTTTAATCAAGACATCATTATATTCACATAGGTTTACTCTCATCCAAATCATATTATGCTAAACTACATGGGAAACCCCTAATATGTGGACATTAATACATGTCTCCTAAATAAGGTATAGAATAATCCCTCTTTATGTCCAAGAAAAACAATCCTAACAACCAATCTATAACATTATTTTCATCAAATGCACCGATAATCCATCCTAATTTTACCCAGGCCACCAAATCCGAAAAAATACATGCCATTAATCTGGTTCATCTTTGTACATAATCCACATTCACCCATTCACTTCTCACACATTCACCTTGGATGTCTTAGAGTTTATTCCACATAAAATGAAACCATGAGTAATCGTCTTGAAACTATCATCCTCATTACATAATCCACACATTATCCAATGAACTACATGAGTTTTTACCATTTTCCTTTAAATTGTGTGGGTATAAAACCTCAAAAAGGTTCAACCCTCGCCAATGGAAAACCTTGGTATCCCACTCATTGGGGTACACCATCTCTGATCCATCCTTAGTGGTGCACATATCATCCTTTTCGATCTAAAACCTTCTCTTTATGGGAAATTCCATTCTAAGACCTCCCCCTTTAGGCATCATGACTCATCTATCTTAGTGATTCCCCCATAGGGATATACCCCTTCATAATGTGAAACCGTCCCATTATTGGAAGAAACACTCTAGGGTCTTTCCTCATTGGGAGTTTTAATCCATCCATCAGGTAAACCATCCTGGTGCTCCCCCTAATGTATGTACCAATTCGGCCCCCCCTATAAAAGTGTTCTAATCAGTCCTTCCATTTCCAAAAGAAATTAAAATCACAACCCACCTTCAATAATAGATTCTATAATCATGTTATACACCATGTTAAACATGACATGCCTAAGAAAACCCTCATAATACATTACACTACCACAATATAACTCACAATCGAAATGGGATTCCACAAGATTATCCTTCATTAAGAATCCCTATTATGAGGTAGAATAATGGTCTCCCAAAATGTCATCATCCAGACATAACATTGATTCCTAGCTTGAAAAAAGCCTTGAACAAAGGATAGTGTCGTAACACAACTCTTTGGAATGTTCCGATAGAATCAATTTAATGAAAAGGATTACACATTGAGATGGAATTGAGAATGAGTTTCATGAACAACATCTATATCTATAATGGAGACCTATACAAGGTAATGACTTCCATGGAGGAATCCACCGAATAAGGGAATAAAATCCCATTATCTAGTTTCAATAATAAGGGATACATATATGAAGAAGTGATGAAATCCAACTACCTATAGAGAGTGTGAATGTGGGGTAAAAAATGTTACACCAGCGTGCAGAATCATGCGAGGCGGGTGCACCATAGTGGAATGTTTCATAAATAATAATGGTAAAACTAATGTTAAATTATCATCTAATCATGGGATTAGTAGAACTCAATACATCAGTATATGATCATGTAACCAAATATAGTTATATAGAACCAGGTACCTCTATAAAAATAGTTGTTCTATCATGGAACTCACTATATATAGGGGTTGTAAATCCTTGGGACTTAAAATATGGGGAATCATCCGGGTGAATCTCTATTTCCAACAATGGTATACTGAAAGATGATAGGGAATTTGGAATTTCATTCTTAATTATCTATACTGACAGATGAATTTTCCTTCTTTAAAGCACCAAAGCCACAAGGAATAAATCACCCTTAGCCTACAGATATAGGTGAAGTAGGGAGAAAAATGAGGAAATCATGTATGGTTACACATCCTATATGAATTTTTTCATGACAAAAACTATTGGGTTCCCACAATCCATTTAACATTCAATGACTACGTAGAAGAGGTTGAATGATGTTCCTGTATAACATTATGAGCATGAGGGTGTCTTTCCCATGTTGGGCATGGCCTATCAAGTCAACGATACTTATATGCCTCATTGTCACCACCACCCCTAATGGTTGTGTAGGTAAATAT
This sequence comes from Viscum album, assembly GCA_963277665.1. NCBI lineage: Eukaryota > Viridiplantae > Streptophyta > Magnoliopsida > Santalales > Viscaceae > Viscum > Viscum album. The sequence continues at coordinate 55,039 of CAUJRU010002609.1, forward strand.
TTCTCCTCACTTTGACATCAATATACATTAATAGACTCTCCCCATAATGTTCCTAAGACTCACTCACCTATGACGATGAGTTCAATGATATCCAAGTCATCCTAGATATGACTATTGTCTGGGAGCTTCCAAGTAGGGCTTCCACCGGGCCACATCAACACCACTAGCTACTAGTACCTTAGGCCAATGAACAAGATGTCGACACCTCTGAACTGCTGGAACCAGTCTCAAAAACCTCACTACAACAGAAGTTGTAGGATCTAGAAGACACCTTCTAGGGGGAATCATCTTTCATGGATTATATTGATCATGCCACCCCAGATGTATTATATATATTCCTATGACTACAAACCAGGGACCCCCTATGCCCGATCATAATCAAGACCTCAGCTACCACATAGGTATGCTACATTGATTTTTACGGTCTCGCGTATAATCAAGATCCATCATGATCCGACCCATGAGGATTAGATCAAGTACATAGGAAGTCCTCGTATCATATTCAACTATGGTAGAGGTCCTCCCCACTCTTGTACCCTACATGGAGCTCTTCCTTGTGTTACTAGAATAGGACTTAGTGGATATCCCCACAACATTTATAAAACCAATATCAAAAATCTTACTCTTGCATATGATTTTATATATGTAGGTCCTCCATGTGCGGAGTTTATCCTCTCTCGGTCAACATGCATGGAGGTCCTCCCAATGTACTCATACTCTCTATTAGAGGTTCGAATCACATGATTGATAGTCATGATGGGGATCTTCTATGTGTCCACATTGATGAGGTTGAATCCCTCACTCTTGAAACTACAAAAAACTACAATAGAGGTCCTCCTCATGCCATAAGAAGCAAAAAAGTAGTCCCTCACCATTTTCTCATCACCTCCAGTGGAGGTCTTCCCCACTTCATCAATAATCAACACAAAGGTCTTCCTCATGTCCCAATTGATTAGTATGAAGGACCTCCTTGTGTTACTTCTTTCATCCCATATAGAAATCCTCCCAATGACACATGTATCTAACATGGATGTCCCACCATCTTCATAGAAGCTCTTGTGAAGGTCCTCCCCACTCTTCCACCCGCAACAATGGAGAACCTCCCAACACATCCATCAATCATTATGAATTTCTTCCCCATACTCAACCTAACCAATATAGATGTACTCGCCATTTTTTGTATGACAAATATTTAGGCGATCCTCACACACCATCATATTAATGTAGAGGTCCACCCCGCTCTGGTGACAAACATTGTGGTGTCCCTCCCTATATCCCATCTACCTCCTGAAGAGATCCTCCCTTCTCCAACAACCATCCATAATGAGGTACACATGATCTTGAATAATTACTATACCATTAACATCCTTCATAGGTAATAAGGGAGAACCCTCTACACCAAATAAAGAACTCCTAGAAATGCTAGATTATTTTAAATCCCCTATGATTATTATATTCTGAAATGGAAAGTTCCACGATGTTGGAGACATCACACCTATCCTCCGAGTCATTGTCTGAGGTAGGAATCCATCATGTGATTTTCATCATCCCAGAAATTTATATTTATCTGATCCATAAATCCCTATATAGGTACACACATGTTGATGAAGATAAATCTCCCTTCTAGAGTCTGGCCTTAAATATATCCCTACTCACTAGTTTATATTCCTATAACTCAACATGGTATTAATGAGAGTTATTTCGTGGTATGTTAGATGAAGAGATCCCTCCATACTTTCCACTGATAGTTGATGACCTTGCACATAATGAATAGGAAAATATTTCATTTTATTGGGTCATGATGATTTCATTTGTATAGCCTCTGAGAGATGACCTAGTGAGTGGTAGTCAGTCAGCTCACGCAACATATTCTCCATAGGACAGTCCACTAACGTAATATCCCATATCAGTGCCACTACTAGTTCCATATATGTTCTTGACTGAGGAGTGGGGAAGCAAAGAGTAAGACCCTACTTTTGAACAAATAATCATGTGGGACACTCTGGACAGATATCCGTTTTCCTAGATGTTATGGATGATCACTACCCCTGACTAAGAGATTTATGGAGTCACTCAACACAGATGAGGTCATTTGTTTCAACTAAACAAAATAGGTTATGAATTTTACCTTCCATGGTTGTCAGTTGTTCTATCAAAAGATCAAGTAAAATTTATGAGACATTTTCTAGCAGTGTCGCATGATTGAATTAGTATTTGTTCATATGGATCAACACCCTGCACCACTCGGCTACCATCATACCCTTTAACAATGATGTTTTCAAAGACTCACTATGCCCTATAAAATTGTGGAATAAAAACCGGACATGTTTAGATCCATGGGTGTGGATAGAATGATTCTCTTTTATTCAGTCACATGCTACACCAAATTAACATTATGGGTTATATAAAGGTTGTGTCCATTGTTGTAGTCACAATGAATATGTGAGACTTTAATCCTCTAATGGAGAAGGACATAGAAGAAGATCATGACAAAGTGGAATCACATCTTGGGGTAGCACAGTACCATGTGGCTGCTCATACATGAATCACTACTCACTAGAAACGACAGATACATGACCTTGTAGATCCCTTTGAGACATTTCCCTTTGGTCGAGACCCCAATAAGGGTAAAGAATAGACGGGGACCTTTAAACCGTCTGACCCATCACGTTCAGTGAAGAATATGAGGGTTGATCATACTAAATCCTATTTTCTATAGTATCCATCATAATAGAAGTAGATTATTGATGGAAACCTTGTTGAGTTTCTTGTAGGGAGTTGTTCGTATTATAGGGATTGATGACATAATCTTACCTGCCATCCATTGGCATGGTAGGGGTAATCATAGGTCCTCCTTTCCCAGTTGCCTCCCATAACCCTTGATAACCATGTGCATCCCAAAATATTAGAAACTAGAGACTATGGAAATTAATTTCTGATATTTATCACCGATCCCACTCAAGATGTGTGAGAGCTGTCCTTGAATCCCATTTTCAATATTAATTCCTCCAACACCTCCACAGGTTATTCCTTAAGAACGTCCATTACCTCTTTAGCCTTCCTATCATATTGAAGAGTCTTTCAAGACACTAGTAATCAAGGATCCCGACCATGATAGGAATTCCTTCTAATAGGATTCAATGGATTCTCTTTCTTCCATTCTCAAGTCCTTTGAAAAATGATAGGTGGAAATCCCAGCTGATGGAAATCCAAATCTAGAATGGGTGGATAAAATGCAAACAACTGCAGATTTCATTAATCCAAAATTATCCCACTTCAATGGGAGGGGAATAACATTAAAGCATCTGGATAAATTTATTTCATAACAGGGACCCATTCTGGGAACTCTGGTACAACAGAATGTCATTATGATCTGGTTTTTAATTAATATATTAGAAGAGACTGCATTCATCTTGTACAACCAATTACCAATTCAGTCTATAGTTGGGTGGGATTATCTTCAGAGGAAATTTATTTATCAATTCATCTCCACCACATGAATGACTAGTATCACTGACATCATCATGTGAAATCAATGACCTAATAAGTGTGTTATTGGCTTTGTCTCCATGTAGAAGGGCCTCATGTATTCACTCTAAATCCCTCTAAATAAATGAAAAATACTAGTGTTGAGTATATGGAATGACAATAATGAATTGTTACCCTACCTCACCAATCATAAGTTTCTAAATGTATTTTGGGATCACTCTCACAAGTCTGAGATCCAAGAGGATTACTTATGGTGTACTAAACATTCATGTATATTGAATTCTGTAGATCCTCCAAGAAGAGAAACTAGGGTTATAGATACATTAATCCCACAGATAGTGGACCCCATTCCTATATAGATGTTTCTAGAAGAGCCTCATTCATATCCTCCTAAAGGGAAATAGGTTCAGGCTCATTCTCAGGCTCAACATTGCCTGCTATAAAATCTTCCAGAACCAACTTTTCATGTGTTTCCACCTAGGAAAGACAATATTTCTCTATCCCTTCACTAGGCTCCATCCCCTCATTATGGATAGGTTCCTAGAGTTCTTTTTTAAGATAAGAGGAATTGGTCCTACACATTTGATGACACACATGTTCATTATAATGTATGAATTCCTTTGATTGAGTTATTCTGAAGTTACCAAAATGTAGGAATCCTAAAGTAGTTGAACTCATATATTTCTCCATTTACCTCCCTCATCACTGAAACCTTGGATATACCATAAAATTATGTTATACGTTCAAGGAATGTATCCAATACCATTTTTATAACAACATTGTTATATTGGGTTCCTCCCCAACATAGGTGGGTTGAATCTATACAAATCATGACAATGTCATTGAAGATAAGTGGCAGTAGGATTCCATCCCTAGGTCTCAGAAGTAAGTCAATTTGATACCCTATATAGTATTCACTCGCGCCCATCATATCATTTTTTCATGTATAAATCAACCTGAGTATCTTGATGTCATTACACCTTCCCTGGAATCCACACTTGCATCCACATCACAGCCTTCTACTTCTTAGAAGTACAAGTATTGATGGTACAAGGGAAAGAAAAGTCCCTTTCTAGTGTCGAATTCATCTCCCACTATTGGTGACATCATTCCCCTAGAAATAAAAATTGACCCAAGAATTATTCTAGTATTAATGGATTATTTAAGTTATGGTTAAGAGAATACCTTGATAAATACAATTGATCTAGTGGACCCTTACATGGTTCCCAATGACGAGAAACATCTGGAAGGTATTCCAAATGTTCCCAGTCAATGAAAATGTTGAAGTGGACATGGATATATAAATCATCATTATTAAATTGAAAGAACATACAATAATGTTGTGCACAATACTTGGACCAAATAGTTGGCTCCATGTAGAGCTAAGAATATATATTCGTGTCACATCGTATATTCAGATTCACTCCTACTGTAGATTGTGATACTCAATAATGAAAATCCACCATGACTGTGTCATGATCATCCATGTCTAGCTATGGACAAACCCCAGTCATCGAGCAGTTAGCTTGTAGTAATATTACAAGATATAGCTAGTGAGTAATGGATGTTCATAACACCAACTAGAATCATTTGTTTTGACCAAAAATACCCTTAATACCTCTTACTTTGGTAAATATGAATCTATAAATGGAGTATTATGTGCTTTAGCATATCTTCATCATTCCATCAATTCTCTCGATTATCAAGTATCTTCTATATATAGAATAAAATCATGAATCCCTCAAATAGGATTTTCAAATACCCTTCTCTTTTGATACCGATGTTGTGGATGGAGAATTCTTTCATGCTGAGGAAATCGAGCAAGAAAAATGCCATGCCATGGTATCATTCTAAAAAAAGACAAAGACTCCCCATACATGGAAATATCCACTTGTTGGATATCACATGTTAGTTAAATTGCATGGAATTATATTTTTGTCTCCTCGACAGAGGTTCTGATATCAATATCATCCTAACCCAGACACACGTCAATATTTGAATAACTAATGCAGATATGAGGCTTTATGACCTAATGAATAACGGTTATGTTGGACCAAGTTGTGACCATGTCGAATTATTTTCATGATGACCGAGTTTGTTGGACTAATTTTAAATAATTAATTCATTTTAATCTCATATGATACTACCAGTAATTAACAGATGTTTAGATTCATGGATCAATATGCATATAGTAGTTCCCTCCTCATATCTCCAATGCCACAATTACTCCCTCAATGGTTGAGTGGGTGTCCTCCTTGGTAATGCATCTCGATATGCCTCTTTTGAATACCCCTCAATTTATACATATACTATTAGAGGAGAAAGGAAAAGAGGGTTCATAACAATGAGTTTGAGCACACTAACGATGTAACCAACCCATGGATGAACTTTGATGATTCCTTCATTCTCCCGATTAACCAATTATAGGCCAAAACCCCAAACATGGGACATTTTTCTTCATTTCCAAAATGAGGGTAATACATGTTCCGAATTACAATGAATTTTTTAAATTTTCCTTGCACTCCTATATAGTCCAAGAATTGGTGATATCAGATACCCCTACCATTTTTAGTTTTCGAGACATTCACTCTAGGTATAAATCTATTAACCAGACATTGTTGTTCCACAAAGATGGGTTGAATCCACACCAACTAACCTGCCGCCACCACATTTAAATCTTCATGTATGGACCCCTTAGTCAAAGGCATGATGAAATTTATCCGAAAAACTTTTTTCTATGGTTTTAGTAGTAAGGAATTATTTAGTGAGGATTCCACATCTTCTCAAGAGGGAACCAGTGTTTCCCTAAGAATAGTTGGCTTGGATGAACCATCACATCCTTTCAACTCCTATATCATAGAATATGAATTTTATATAGAGGATGATACTCCTACATTCAATGAGGGAATATCCACCAACACTGGTGCACTAGTACAGGTGAATCATATCATAGAAGATGACCCAATTCCAAATCTTATTAGTGAATCTATTCTTTTAGAGGAATAAAAACATTATGTAGAGTTCTTGAAGTATCCTCATGATTTATTTTCATGAAAGTATTATGAAATGAAAACAGTAGATTCCCGGGTCACATTTTATCACCTTGGTCTCCTGGTAATTCATTGTAGTTCAAACAACCTACCAAGAAGATGAATCTCTCTCGTTGTGCTGTGGTAGAGGTCAAAGTGGTTAAGTTCATCAATGTAATCTTCAACAAGGAATTACAATACCCAAATATTATTCCAACTTCATTTCCATCATAAAAATTAATGGAAATATCAGACTCTACGTCAAATTTTGTGATCATTATCACCATTATCTGAAGGATGATTTTTTTCATCTTATGAAAAAGCTATTAATTTATGCCACCAATGGGTTCCAGTCTCTCTCCATCATGAATGGGTTTCCATGGTGTAATAAGATCTGGTTGGCCCTCGATAATGATGAATCAACCACCTTCAAATCACTACGTGGAATCTTTTGTTGTCATGTAATTCTCTTCAGTTTTATGAATGTAGGAAGAGGCTATCGATGATCTATTCACCAAATATTCAAAATGATCCTTGCGATTCTAGTGTAATTCTACCTGGATGGTTTGGGGATAAAATGAAACTAATGACAGAATAATAGGAAAGATCTTAAGAAAGCGTATGGCTGCATATAAGGCCCCGAACGTAAACCATACTTAATATTGAATTAAAAGAATAATTCACATTGAGGATGTTTTCAGGTTTAGAGTTTTTGGGAATAAGGAAATAACTATTACATCTAAAAAGTATACAAAGTAGACACTTCTACTATGTTTCCATAAAATAAAAACTCTTAAAAAATAAACATGTCTTGTTCCATGATTTAGATGGCATGACTTTCCCTTGATCTGATCCATGACACTATTCAACATTAAGTGCTGTGAAAAACATTTCAAAAAAACTTGTGGTGAGCATAAAATTCTCAGTAAGGGATACACATTGAATGAAAACTGTTAGTTTTTCAAAACAAAAAGTAAACCATGTATACTTTAACAATGTAATACTTTTCAAATTTATGAAATAGTAAAAACTCTTCACTGAATAAATGTTAATTACTTACCATTTTGTAACCAAATGATTACCATAAAACCCACATAAAGATCACATAACATATAAAGGAAACTTTTGACATAAAAATACTTAAATGGAATAACCATACGGTCGACTTCCACACATATCACTTAATGGAATAGCCATACGGCTAACTTCCATACCCAATGCATTGGAGGTTATAACGTAACAACCCATCCTGGTATTCACGGCACCACCCGTCATATGGTTTATCACGTAACCACCCCTAAATTGTACAAGTACCATCATTACAAATAAAATATTGAAAATATAAACATTTAAATAACAACATTTTATTTGCAATCACAATAAGTAATTCCAAGATATTGAATTGTTCAATCCATTTTAAAAAATCTTTTAAAAGAGATTTTTGAATCAAAGTTCCCCATACCACTTTTAAGAATTTAATGGAATTATAATTTTAAAACATTAATATCCATATAAATAAATACTGAAACCCATTTTGAAAACATGGACATTAAAGATAATGATTTAGAATAATGAATCTTTAAAACATTTAAAACGATATATTTGTTAAAGAGTTTTTAACAAAATGAGAGACTCTGAAATACAAATAATTGCAGAATAACAGTTAATCCAAACTTTATAATATCATGAGAATAAAGAGATTCATGATATAATATGTCAAAGGACAGTATACACACCATATAAGAGTTAATTGTTGCGTAACAACAATGAAGTCTCAATGGAAATGTAAATTTATATGAAATCCATTATAAAGATGGTATCCTTAAATTAAGGATAAATCTATCACATAATTATGTGTGAAAAATATAAATAAACCCAATATAATTGGATATTAACTGTGAAACAATCAGAGGTCAGTCACACATAATCTTGGAAAAACAAAACCAATGACATAGATATTTAACTCAATGAAATGAGATTGAGTTTTGATTTCCCATACAAGTTCGTAAGAATTTATCAATGAGATGACTATGTGTAGAAATAGTATATCCATACAAAGGTTTGTGGAAATTAAATCATAGAGATTCCACACATAATCTTGGCATAATAAAATCAAGAAGTGGTGGTTTAACCCAAAGAATTGAAAGTGGATTAAGAAGTTCCCTTACAGAAATCAGACAGCCTAACAGCGTCACTTTAAAATTCAGAAAATGAGTTGATGAGAGAGAAAATGGTATCTCATCACTTGGACATAAAATTTACATAAATAAGGATATTTATTAACATATCCCAACATAATATTATGTGAATTAAAATACATAACAAAATAAGTCTTTTAAAAAGAGGAGGGTGAAAGGTCCCCTTACCGAGTTGGGTAACATTCGAAACATACACACCATTGATGAAGGGTCATACATTGAAGATATAAATACCCATAAATGAAATTATACAAAAAAAGTGTATAATAATTGGTATTATATACACCACTTAAAGGAAATAGTGGAAAATGTAGCATAAATGTCACGGGAATAAAAGTGAGATGAAAAATCCCTTACGAGAACTCGGCAGCCTAATGGCGCCACTTAAAACTTCCAAAAATGGATTTATGAGATCAAATAGGGTCTCTCATAATATGAACATAAAAATTAAAGTATGAGGAATATAAAAGAACATCCCCAAACATAATAAATATGAGCTTAAAAGAAATGACATAAAAGAGAGTACTTAAAAAGAAAGAGAGAGGTTGGATCCCTTAACTCAGGTCCAACTTGTCTTGTTTGTTTCTTTATATTCCTGAATAATAAACTTTGGTAAATTTATAATTGCTTAAGGAACACTTTTAAATATTATTATTCAGTTCATATCACATATTATAATGTTAGAAAAATTGTTTAATATTGTGAGTTCATATCAGACGTTTTTGTCGATGTTTGGTACATGAGTCAAAATTGAACTTGTTTGAAAATGATTTCCCATGTAGTAAATCATTTACATAAAAGTATATATGATTAGAATATAATATATTTCCAATACATATTCATTTTATACTATTCCATAACATTTGGAGATAAAAAATAAAAAACACCATTCATGGAGACGGTAGGCCGTACGTACGCATGAACGCTACTTTCATTTTTTTGTCATATTAATGGATTTAAAACTAAATGAGATAGATATATATATTATAATTCCATAATGATATCGCTAATTTAGGTGTATTATATGACATATATATCCATTATATATATGTAATTATAATAGTACACAACATTTGGAGATAAGAAATGAAATGTACCGTTCATGGACACGGTAAGCCGTACGTACGCATGAACGCTAATTTCGTTTCGTTGGCACATTAATGGAATTAAAAATAGATGAGAGATATATATATAATAATTCCAGTATAATATATATGTTATATATATAACATAATTTCATCAATTTAATTCTTTATACATTCCATGTATTGCATGAACGAGTCACATTACATGAGGGGGCGGTAGTCCACACTTCCTCAAATGAAATTATCGCATTTTCACAACCTGAAAAGCATAAAGGTGTTTATTATTTATAAAATACAGAAGCATATAGAAGAAATAAATATAATATATATCATAAATAAATATAGTTCCATCATAATGTCCACCATGATAGGTGGTATGAGAAGATAGAACAATCATTTTTTCGTGAGGCAGTAATTCTCCATCCACGGAAACATTGTGTTCATTAACCATTAGACGAAGGTGTATGTTAGTGTATCTAGAATAATCCTCATAAAAACATCCTAGTATATTGAAGATACTTTTTTTGTTACAATGGAAATAAATAAATAGATTTTAGGGGGTTTTAGAAGCAAAATAAAATAAAAGAACACTAGGGAAGACTTTACCTTTAAATCGGGTAACTCTTTTTGATTTGAGCTGAAAGGATTACTTGGAAAAAATTCTGCCCAAAGTGAGGCTTATAAGAGTATGAGATGGATGTGGAGAAACAAAATGGTCAGGGGTTGGCCAATACAAATGCTTGAAGGTTGTGGGTAATGTGGTAGAGGTGGTGGCCTTTTATAATAGGAGAGGAGGGAACTCTTGGAAAGTTATAATCTTTTACTTTATTATAAAATGGTTTTAGGATTTTAAAGGTCTCAAAATTATATATTTCAATTATAAGGTGATAATAGTTCGATATCCACCCATAAAATAGGTTTTTTACAAGTGTAGTTTTAGAGTTTACATTAACATTTCATTTTATTTAAATCATTAAATAATGAGGTAATCACTGCATCATCATGGTGTCATAAATAATTTAATTTATTGAATGTCTAAAAATTATAAAAAAATATCATGATGTAGGAAACAATTTTATCTTTCTAATGAATAATTATAGTAAAAAATATGACTTGAATTACCCCATTTAAAAATTGTTTTAGTAAAACAACTCATGTTTGTGTCATTTTTATTTTAACTTTAAATAAAAAGTTATTTATGTCATTTTCCTACAAAAGTGGCTCCATGGGGTCCCCAAGTTGACCCATGGATGTTTTTGTTCGGCCATGACACATCCATGGAGGGTAGGACATGTTTCTAGGTCATTTCTTATTATTAAAACATTAGTTTTTCCTTAAACTACAGTAATTACCTCTAATCGCGATTAATAAACATAAAAGTTACTATTCACCCAAAAAATTATTTTAATCTCATTGAACCACATTTTACTTCTTAATGACAACCATTTATGTCTGATTTTTGAAATTCAATACACAGAAGTGGTAAATTTTCATTTAAACGAAAAATCAGTTTTTTAAGTACCACTTAGGGGTTTCACTATTCATCAAAAATTGATGTTTTTCAAAAAATTACCAAAACATCACCCTAATCTATATTTGATATTCTGATTTCAAAAATGATGTCTATTTTACAAAATTAAAAATACATAAGTTGCATTAATTAATTTAATAATTAAATCCCGCTGTCAAAACAAATAGCGTGTTTTTTTGAAACAAAAAGTATCAAAAGATTGACACTAGTTTAAGTCTGATTTCAAAGTGAAATTAATTAAAACGACCAAAATTGGATTAAATTGTAAAAATATATACTAATTTCACTTTAAATTAAATTCAAAAGATAATCTAATGATATGAATAAATTAAATTAAAAAGAGGTTTTGAATTAGAATACATCATTTTTCACTATTCCTTAAAAATGATCTTTATTGGAAAAAATTCCAAAAATTTACCCAAAGTAAATTTCAATGGCCCAATCATAAAGAATATGTTTATTTCAAAAAATAGAGCTAATAAAATTTTCAAAAGATTGATTTAAAAATGGTTTTCCATCAAAAGGCAGTAAAATAATCTTTTAAAAATATTAGTGTATTCCATGCTTATGATTGGATTTATTCTCATTTTAAGCCTCTAAAACACTATCTTATTCATTAATATACATAGATAAAAATATCTATTATTCATTACTTACTTGGGATGTTACACTACCTGAACTCCAAAAATATAAAGATGAACCCCTTTAATTTTTCATTCAAGGTTACGTCTAGGATGTTTCTTGGATTCATCATTACATACATGGGCATTGAGATTGACATAGAGAAGGTCAAGTCCATCTGTCATATTCCCTCTCCAAACAACCTTTGGTTGCTCTAGGAATTTCAAGGCTACTTAGCCTATATACATTGACTAATTTTGAATCTCCATAGAATTTGTAATCACATTTATAGACTCACGATAAAGGGTTCCATATATCACTCTGATGATGAGTGAAAGAATACTTTTGAGGAAATCATGAAGTACATTCAATATCCTCTAGTTTCGATTCCACTAATCTACAAAAATCCTTTAGCCCTCTAAGTTATTACCCTGTAATGATCTCATGATTTCTTTCTCACACATAAGAGCATTGATGGGATAGAGAAGATTATGTACTATATGAGTCATATTCTCCTCAAAACAGAGTCTTGATACTATCTTATCGAGATGAGATACCTAGAACTAGTTTCTATATTACTGAAATGGAGACATTATTTACATCATCATGAGATGTATTTTTTTCCTTCATAAGACCACTATGGTATATTCTGAACCACACTATACTGGAATGGAATCAATCATGGTGGCATCGGATCACTCAGTAGATCGATATCTGGTTCATCCTGAATAAGGATCTCAAGGGTTAGTCCATGGAAAACTTCTTATCCAACTATCCTCCCCTTTAAGAGTAGTCCATTCATCAAGATTTTCAAGATGAGTCCATATTCTTAGTGAACCTGACTATCCTATTATGGCATATTTACATCCATGGTGTCTCCCATATCCCAATTGTTATAAGGATCATTTATCCCAAACTCAACAGAGGATGTATCAGAATTGTTTTCCTTATGCCTATACATGTTTTCTTTCCCAATTTATTTTTGAACTCTTAAGGCTGAACCAACACTGAGGTTGTGTATCAGGATCTCATCATTGGTCTAGAGCTATATCTTGAGATTGATCTTCCCCACATATATGTAAATGGAGTATCCATATTAGTAATCAAGAAGATCAATTATCAATACATTTTTAGGAATGTAGATTTCGTATCCCTATTAGGTCCCACTCTCTAGTGTATGGCCTAATTATTTTCTCAGCATGAGGTCAATCATATTCCCTAGTCAAAAAATGGTAGAGTTGATTCCTTGGCTAGAATTACTTCATAACTAAAAAATATTTCTTAGTATAATTTGATCATTTATGTGGAACGTTGAATGTTCATCACTCTCATCACACTAGAAAATTATTTCAACCGATAGGCAATCCATTTTACCACTTCTACATCCACATAAGGACCATCAGATACCCCTATTATACTAGAAGATAACTTATATTATAAATTTTCCATTCATCAAGTACATACGACATGACAATCGTCCATCGGACAGAGTTGAACCGGAGATAATTCTTCATCTTTCAGTGAAGTTAACTTACATAGTGGTCCTAGACTTGACAAAATACTTTACAAGAGTTGGTTCTATGGAATTATCCTCCATTTTATTCAAGGATACATGATTAACATTCTTATATAAGATGTTCATACCCGATCCAGTAGAGATCATCAGGCCGGGTTAAAGATCCCCCCCCCCCAGTTTCGAAGTTTATGATACTTTTTTCCACAATGGTCCATGGATGTATCATGATCAACAATAGTTTCCATGCCTATTAGATCCATTCCAACTTTGTGCATCATCTGCGAGAGCCCCTCCATTATAACAATGACTCTTGTTCATTGGCGGTCTAAGGATCGATGTCGAGGGACCTTACTACTATAAATATCTCTCTACTACAGGTTTATTCGCACAAAATATTTTAATTTATAATTAAGGGAAATGTTATTTTTCTAAAAGATTTGAAGGCTAGTTTTATCATTTAGTTTGTGATCCTTAACATCATTGATTAATTCAGAGTCCCTCACTCTATTTCCACTAAAAGAAGCACCAAGAGCCGAGCAACTATATTGAAGAAATTTTATGTAATGTAAAACAACTAGTGCAACCATATTTCTCACTATCATGAGAAAGATAATTTAAATATCAAGTATTTCAAGAAAATAATCTCCATTGTTATATAGAAGCTGGTGGGAAAAAATAAGAATGGTTGTCTAGAGAATATCCCCAATGCTCTATGGGTTTATTGGAATAAATCTCACAATTCTACACAGGTGACCCCATACTCCCCGGTATGTGGAATAGAGGTTGTTCTTACCATTGAGATTCAATTTCCATCACTCTGCACACCAATATATAATCAGATGAAAACAGATGAGATATATTTAGTCCATCTATATGACCTCGAATTTGTTGAAGAGAAACGGCTCGAGGGATTGCATAATCTAGTGAGGCACCATAACATAATATCTTGGGAATTCAAAAATGGTTTTTTTCTCCACTACCTTCACTATGGTGATATGTTATTTCCCCTCTGAGAATCATTGATACCAAGATGGAAGCATCCCAAATTGGAACCCAAACAGGATGGGCCTTACATCATTCATAAGGCTTACCACAATTGTGTATACTCATTTATCACCATGAATGGGGGCACATCACACCCCCATCAATGAAAAGTTACTCAAGTAGTACTATTCATATGATATATCATCATTCCATATCAAATTAGTAGAATGTTAAACTACATAGCACCACACATCCTGCATGTCGTTAAACTACATCACCATGAATGAAATTAATCTACTAATCTATCAAACAATCATGATGGTAAATTAAAATTCCCTCAGAGCTGTAGGATGTAAAACTGCATAGAACCATCATTTTGGTCACAAGATGTTGAATTGTACCATATGTTTTCCACACCATTTGACATTAAACATCACAGATATATCCTTACTGTACAATTTTAAACAGCATGGTTTTGTCATATCACCTGAATTTATACTACATAGCCTCTTTCATACCCAATAATGATGAACTATGTGAGATTCAAGAATTATGTTCAGATTGAACCCCACATTAATTAGAGACACAGTGACATGAAAACATTATTTAATCGGGTGTAGAAACATGTTCACTAGACTCGCATTCTTTTTCCATTACTTTAGGAAACTAAAATTCTACCCCTTTTCTTTTCTTTTTTGTCATGTATGATGTTGATCTACTAAATCATCCAATTTGTAGGATGTAAAACATCCTTTTTCCATTATCCTGATCGCATGAAATTATATTGTGTTGTGCTCTATCCATTCTACATGGTGTCAATATTTTTCTCCATTAATGATGCATGATGTAATTATTTCCAACACAATTATCCTTGTTACATGATGTAATGATGAATGAAACTTTAGTACAAAATCTATGACCATAAAATAATAGAGCACGGTCCAGGATACATGACGATAAACTGTATTCATATGTCCCTACAACACAACATTAAACTAGCATCCTGGTAAGAATTATATAACCCCAAACAATGAATTTACTTCCTAGTATCATTATGGAAAACATCCAAACATTGATTGTCCTACCTGGATGACATTTAATGGAAAGTACCCCACATCCTAGTCGCATGATAACAAACTATGTTACACGAGTGTCCTCACCACATAACCTTAAATAGAATAGAGTTCAAGAACTATATATGGCTTGATTATAATCCTTATGGGATACATAGCGATGCCCTAAAATTTTTTCTTCGAGTCCAGTCCCAGTTTCATTAACCTTATTCCCCCACTTCATTATCCTCTTCCTTTGGAATTGGTCTGCTACCATTCCATATCGAAGATCTTACCCATGGCGTCATTCCTTGAGATAAGGATTGGATACCTTTATCTATTAAGCATCATTTACATTCTCTAGATGCACTTTGTAGTTGGACCAT